>JAHWFP010173847.1:35323-47949 GCA_023313725.1 Lithobius niger | reverse complement strand
AAAAAAAAACAAAGGACGAAACCAACATAAAGCTGAACACTCGCACTTTCACAGAAGAAATGAAAGTTCAGTAAGAAGACACAAAGAAACACCCGTCGTAGTCCCTGGATGCTACGACGGGTGTTTCTTTCTAACTCGCACTACTTTTTTTCTGCGAAATTTTTTCTTTCTAACGGACTTTCGTTCAGTTACGAGGTTTCGCAGGAAAAAACCTTCCCCCTGCGACGAAATCCAACATTTAAAATGTCGCTGACGACTGCGCATGCGCGTCGCATTATTCCAACGGAGACTCACCTGCGGAACTGAAAACAACGTGACGTCACAACTTCCTAAAAACATTTTTTTTTCACGGCAAATTAAAAAAAACTTAAGCCATTTATTACGCTGGCACGTTGCCGTAAACTTAAAAAAAAACATTTGACGGCGTCTTCTTACCTTTGCATCTACGTCTTCTTTCATAGCCCATTGTCCTTCGCCTTTCTGGTACAGCCAAAGCCCCAGTAGCCCTTTTCCGGATCCGCTCATTACGGAATATAATTATTTCAGCGACGGAAAAAGCGAAAAGCGACGTCCGTTTCGTCGTCCGACCTCGCACCACCTTCCAACGATCGCCGCGCAAATCTAGACCTCTCATCGGCTCAACCACGCAACCAACGAGCGCATGCGTTGGCCTGAGTGAGAGAACATCACCGTGTGACGTCAATACGAAGCCACACGAAAACTGTCCAAGCTGGACTGTACAACAAATTATTTTCGTGCTTACGACACGAAATCTAACTGCGTTTCACAACAGCAAGGGTTAACGTCATTGAAATAATTTCTGATACTGAAATGGCTTTTGATGGTATTTGAACTCCACGGATTCTTTAAAACCGCCCACCAATTCGCGTTTCGTGTGTAAGGATGCATTTAATAATATTTGTATTGATCTGTTTCATGTTTACCAAACTATATAAAAAACTAAAACTGTTAAAAAGGGCCGTTAAGTTGAGGATGGTTCGACATTTTCACGAGTTCAAAACATTGGGATGTAGGGCCCCCGCGCACTGGGCAACCAGGTTGTGAGGCCAAAAAACACAGCTACGGGCCGCGCGACCACGTCCGTTTTTCATTGATAATTCTCGATCACGTGGTGAAAAATGAACACGGACCTAGTAAGTCGCCCTGTGGTCACCAGCACGCCGCCCTGGATCTCGGTGGCCGCTGCAACTGACTGGCCGCGGTGTTTACACCGTAAGCATTCTCGTTAGCCGCAGCGACCTGGTCGCCTAGTGCAAAAAATGTCGCAGGTTGCAAATGTGCCGGTTTATGCTGGTTGCAATGGGGTGTGCTGGTTGAATTTGTGTTGTGTACGGTAGTTTTACAAAGTCCCCGAAAGAGTTTTGACCCCGAAAAAAAGTGTTAGATTATCAAAAAAGTGTGGGTTATCAAAAGTAACGTACGGAGACGTGTGTTGGTTTTCAGTTAACCGTATATAACTACTACACTTTTAGCGTCGAGATATGCTAGCGTAATGTCACCACCGTGAATTAAACTTAGATATGTGTGAGTTAGCGGGGATAGGATTGCATTCGGGATATTCCGGCAAGTTAAGTAATTCCTTTAGTACTTTTTTATTGCGTTACGGTACGGTTTTTGGACGCTGTAGTTGATCGTTGGTGTGAGCGTTCCCGGCCACGTGACCCGGAAGTATCAAAAGTGTGGCCTACCGGCAAAAGTGTGGGGTAACTTGATAACCCATACTTATTGCGATGACGTACACTTCCGGTCACGGTTAAAGGGTTTTAACCTATTGAAATTAAGCATGGCGTTGAGTCAGTAACTATCTAAAATCATTTCTGATGTGCATGTACGTGCGCGTGTGTGTACCTCTCCTCTTGAACCAAGGCACCTACAAAGATGGGGAAATAGGACCTATGAAAGATCTAGACACACGCTAGTGTGTCGCGCCAAGTTAGGCAACAATCATCACAACAAACATCACATCAATTCAATTGTCGAGGTTGTAAACCATTGTAGCGCGACGCCGTAGCGACAGTGTCTAATATCCTGAAGCAAGAGTTGGGCACATTTCAGGTAGTTGGTTAAAAATAATAATGCGGTACAAAAGCTTAAATTGTGTTGAAATCAAGAGCGACGTCCCACCTAACAAAAATTAACTCGTGTAGGAATGCCAGATAAGAAGCTGCTTCCAATGCAAAATCTGACCCTCAATAACGTTGCAAATGTGTAACTAGCTAGCTAACTAGCTAGCTAATTCAGTCTGCTCATCCCCATGTTAATTTCCATAGGGTGATTATTCATCGATACCGGGATTACTGGAAGGCTTCCATCAATGAAATTGGACTAATGGGTGCAGTACGATACGAACTGCGTACCTTTTATGGTTTGGAGCCAAGGGGTGTAACGACGATGGCGTGGGATGCGCGTAAGTACGAAAATATTGTTATAACCATTGTTAGTATTGTCGGCATCGTCTCTCACTGGACGGCCAAAGTTCGAACAATGACAACGTGTATACTGACGTGCGTGCCTAGCCACACACTAGTGTAGCACGATAAATCTAAACAACGTTGACAAAGAAATTGTATTCGCTTCCAATTTACGAAAAATAAACCAACTGTAAAAACAAAGCAAAATAAACAAAGCCTAAAACTGGTGAAGAGGCCACCAAGTTGAGTGTGGTTCCGCCCTTCAAAGGAGTGATATCAACACACCAAAACTAACGAAATAAAACAAATTACAACAAGATTAAAACCAATCTCAAAACCTGTAAAGAGGTGACTAAGTTGAGAATGGTTCGGCCTCTAGGCCAAAGGTAGTAGCAAAGTGTTGAAAACCAATTTCTTGTTGTTGTGCCACTTTATTACACATTTGCACGGTAGTGGAGTCGAGTCTTAATACACAATTTAAAAATAAAGGACTGATATCATATCAAAAACCAAAACTGGTAAAAGGGGCCGCCAAGTTCCGAATGGTACGGCCCTTCAAAGGAGTGATATCAACACACCAAAACATTCGCCAACTTAATCGCGCCGAATACTACTTTGGACGTTAAATGAAAACTTGAACATTGCTACCGAAAGTATCAATGTTCTAGTTTTCATTTAACCTTTGAACTATTAAGCGGTGCGATTTAACTTGGCGAATGTTTTGGTGTGTTGATATCACTCCTTTGAAGGGCCGTACCATTCGGAACTTGGCGGCCCTTTTTACCAGATTTGGTTTTTGATCTGATAATAAAATTGATATTCAACTGTTAATCAACTGTGATAATTAACTGTTAGGCCTATTTATCGCTGTAACTTGATTTTATGACCCTCAAATAGACGAAAAACACTGCTAAAATAACGTCCTTTTTTTTTACCCTCATGACGTTTGTTTATGACGTCTTAGTTTGTTCATGCAAAGTTCAAGCAACTTTGACATTTCAAAGTAAACTTTGCTTTATAAAACTATGACGCCATATTTTGCATCAGTACGAAGTAACAGACATACGGCATATCATAATATATGGATCTCAAAGTCAGTAGGAAATTCAAATTCATTTTGTTTTCGGACCAGCCATTGTTGACACGTGTTATGAATTTGAGATTGCAGTTCAAAGCACGAATGTAGAAAGGGGCGAGGGCTAATCGTCTAACTGGAAAATCGCATAATTGGAAGAACGTATATACAGTATATGGTATATCGCCTAACAGGAAATTCGTCTAACACGAAATACGACTGTAATGGAAAATCGTCTAATGTCCCTGCTGCGCTCGCTGCGGCTATACATATAACATCAGAAACCGCAGGTATATTATTGTCCAGTTAGACGTTCATCCATTATACGATAATCCATTATTCGATATTCCGATTAGATGATTTTCCAGATTTTTTATTTATGCAGATATTAGACAATTATTACATTAGACGATTTTCCAGTTAGACTTTCGTCCGACGCCCAATGTAGAAATAAACTTGCTTGCGAAAAAAAAAACTTTTAAAAGGGCGACATAATTTGCTCCATACCACATATTATAAAACTTAAAATTGGTATTGCTTCAAGTCGCTGATGCACGGAAAAAGGCAGACCTGCAGGGTTTAAAAGGTTGTCAAACATTCCGTTTTTGAAACATGGAAGTGCGTGGATTGAGCGAACAAAATGCGCAAGTGCACTTTCCACGTAAACTAAACCTTTTCAGTGAGTGTCTCGCTTCTGTCGCTCTCTTTCATTTACTCTTACCTTCGTAGGGGTTTACGTCTGGAGGAGTAGACGAATAAACGCGCAAACAAACAAACGAATCGTATGTTTTGAAAGATGAAATGCGGGCCTGCTGAGGAATGTGATAGACGAACCGTGAGCAATAATTGCAATTAGTTTGTGTCGAAATAATCAATACATCGATTTTGTGATGCTCTTGGAACCAAAGAAATTACATGAAGCATGGCTCTACGCCAGTGGAGTGAGCGAAGCGAATTAACGATATGGCTAGTCTGTATTTAATCCTCCACTGATTCGGAGAGATACTGAAGAGTCGAATCCTAAACAAAATAAAAACGGGGGGGGGGGGGGGGGAAGGGGGAGGATTAACTTGCTTAGTGGCGGATCCACAGTGAGGCTATGGGGAGTCTATGATTCAACTATGATCTTCCTCAGCAGAAGCTTAAGCATTTTTAGCTATTTTATACGCCAAATTCTGAACGCTCCAGAGTTCGTTCTTTAGAACGTTTGCTATTTTTTTTTTTTTACAATATCCATCCCCTCTACTCCCAATCCAGTGCAAACGTCAGGGTGCACGGGTAGCTGCGAGCAGTGGGGCGTCAGATTCGATAGGCATCCTGGTCCCAGCTGTACATATCTGGCTTCTTACAGACGCGGGTTCGATCGTGGTGAATGGAAGTGTATAAGTACGGGTTTTTTTCTCCGGTTGCTTCCCACCCGTTGCACGAGGGTTTCCTCCGGGTACTCCGGTTTCCTCCCTCATACAGAAAAAAACAACTGTCATAATGTTGGTGCCTCCTCTTCCATTTAACATCTGTCGCTTGGGTATTTGGGTGGGTGGGATGTCCCGCGCATCGTCTCTTTCTGCTTCTAATTAGCTTTGTTCCAAGCTCACAAACAAACAAAAAACTAATAACTACACATAAAATAGTCATTACTTCAATTTTAGTGGCGCTCGGTGCCACTAAGGCGCTTCTCGATCTTTGCTGATGTCAGTCTGTCAGTCTGTATCCAGGACAATTCTTTGAACCCGCTTTCCAGTTCATTTTTAACATTCCTCACGCATCCTGTGCTCTATTGGTGGATTTATACGGTCAATTAAATTTGACAAGGGATTTCGGGAATTTGACTTTCAACTATCAAAAGTAATTAGGGTGTCATGTTGGTAAATATTGACAAAATGGGGCAAAGCGATTGCAAACAACCCGCGCTGCGTTGGAGAGAGAGACAGCGTTGTGGCTCATCTTTCCGACTGCGACATCAGGTCATGTTTCTTTGTCCATTTGCTTACTTATCGCGTCGCTGGATGGCGTTGACGGCGGTGAGCAAACTACTGGTGAGTAAATAGATGAGCAGCTAACACCACCTGTCCATTTTGTCACCTTAATTATTCCTCAACAACACGTCCGATTTTAATTTTTCTTTGTTAAAAAAATCACCTCTGGGTATTACGCTATCCATGTACAAAATCTAGTTTAAATTGATGCAGTGGTTATTTCACGATGCGGCTACAATGGTTGCATTGGAGTGCATCCGTAAACAGAGCTCAGCTTGACCTTCGCCTCAATAAAGCGTCATAAAAAAAAACAACAGTGGTTGTAACCTCTATTCGGAAAAAAAAAAATCAGACATGAATGTACTACATCTGAAAGACATTGTACACAAAACGAAACCCAAAAGCACGGTGCGTCTTTCACTTAATAGACGAAAACAAATTTCAAACTAACCGACCAGGGTTCCAAATTCTGTCAACAGATGACGCCACATGGCAAACTTGCCGCGTCGTTATTTGATTCACCGTTTTGCGGAGCATTGTGGGAGGCAAAGATGATACGGCCTTTACTCTAGGTGGCTGTGGTTAAAAGCACGTCCGGCTTGCCTTATAACAGCCACGCGGAGCTCTCCATCCGCGCTTGTTACTATCGCACCGTTTCACGAGACTCGGCGTAGGAATACAAGGCCAACTGCGTTCGCAGCGAGGAACGCAGGTACTGTCTCAGTTGGCTTAGGGACTAGTATACGAAACAGCATCAAGTGAAAGATTGTGTCGTCACAAACCGGAATGATTTTCGTATTTTAACATCATATTGTATAATATTTTAGGGTAGTATCTTATTTTTCTTTGGCGATCTATTGGCATAAATAATTTTAATTTTTACCCCATTAGTCTTTTAGATTTTTGATCTCATGGTAATTATTATTAGCAAGCGATTGAAAATTAGTACATGCACACAAAGTTGAAACTTCATGGTTATTGTAAGCGCGCAAAGGATCTTATAATCGCAGGATGCTATAAAATTAGTTCCCAATATTCAACAGAAAATCTCCTAGACGCCACATTTTAAAACGGATTTTTAGCAAGGGAGAGTTTTCTGGGCAAGCAAGTTTATTTGACTGCAATCTCAAAGTTCGTAACACGTGTCAACAATGGCTGGTCCGAACACAAAGTGGATTTTTATTTCCTAGTGATTTTGAGGTCCATATATTATGTTTTTTTTTCTAAACGGCAAAGCCGTCTTTCGTTCAGTTAATATTGTGACATGTCATGTTTCTGTTACTTCGTACTGATGCAAAACACATGAGGTCATAGTTTTATCAGGAAAGTTTGTTCAGCGTAATAACTTTGCATGAACAAACGTCATGAGGGAAAAAAAAACTTCGACGTTATTTTTGCAGTGTTTTTCGCGTATTGGGTGGGTCACAAAATCAAGTTAAAGCGACAAAAATAGGCCTAACGGGTGTGCAATTTAATTATCTTTTATTTGGTTCTACTCCCATCTTTGGTTCAAGAGGAGTAGAGGTACGCGCACACAAACACACGCACATCATACGTTTTTAATGATTTTAGATATTATTGTAATGTGCAAATGTTTTTTGCTCTTTCATGGCCAAAGACACCTCGATTGATTGTAACACAACTTTTACACGTTTCTGATTGTTTCCATTTTGTTAAATTTCGACGTCGATAGCTTACCGTAAAACGTCCAAAGTGTGGTTTGTCTATAAGGAAAACAATTTTTTAAGTGAATACGGACAGGCGCTCGCAACCAAATCGCATTCACAATTCCGTGTTTAGTTGGGCAGTGCTAGTTGAGGGAATACGAAAAGCACCGCCCATTAATGCTTGTGCTGTATGACGTTCGTGCTTAGTGGGAAAGCCAACATCATGTGACTACTCCGTGTTGTTGATATATTGTAAATAACATCTATGGTGCGGATGTAGTTAAACTTACCCACCAGAAGTATCTAAAGGAAGTTTGAGGACACACCACTGTTACAATAGAAATGCAGGGCTTTGGGGTTGATGTCCGTACGTACAGATTCACAACTCATGTTTGTTTGACTTGGCTAAGGGCGCGTTTATCCAAGGACAATTTTCTCGCTTACTAGCTTTTACTTGGTCAATACTAAATCTGCTGGCTGGTTCTCGCCTTTGCCGGAGAATGCGGCTTTCGAGTTGCGTATACGTAGTAACAAGAATTTATAGGGTTGGTTAGTAACCATGGCAACAGCGTGGGCGCAAATTTCCTCCTCGTGCCTCCCGGACACGACGTACGAAGCGTGCAACATGACAGCGTCGATTTACGACAACTAGAAAACAATTTTTACTGCTGCACAAGACGACGGACAGATTTCTGAATGCCGGTATTCGATGCTTTGTCTTCGATTCGACAAGCCCGAAATGGACACCATGTTGGATTTTGAATTCTCGCTGCGGGAAGCTATTTATTCTACCGTCGTTTGATCACTGCTAGAAGCTGTTTTTTTCCAGCGAGAATAGCAAACTTTGGAAATAGCGTGAAATGGCAACAATGTTGTAGCAATATTTAAAATGAGTGTTGCACTTTGTTCTTTGTCCGTGTTGTTATTTATAATACATTTTATTTGTTGTCTATTACCGCATTCATTTAATAGAAACGGGAAATTAATCGTAAATGCATAACGGTTGCCTAGCAAATAGCTTTCGGCGAGCGAGAAGGTCTCGTTGCATAAACGAGCCCTTACACTCAATCTTTCTGCCATGTTCCACTGCTCATTTCATTTCTGTGTCGTATACTTTACCTAAACTATAGAGCAGTGACACGACGTAGTATTATTGTATATAACTATGCTGGAGCCTTAATGGGTTAGCTGCAAGGGGCACTGCAGAGAGAAACAGAAGGGCGTCATACTGAAGCCGATGCTGTGAAGAGTGATTTCTTAGACCTAAAACGCGCGAATTTTGTTGTTGGAGAAAACAACGTAATTTTAAGCCTAAGAAATCCGATCTTCCGTTGTTTTTCCCTCCATTTTTATGTAGTGCACCTTGTAGTTATGCCCTCCAAAACCCATACTGGTGCCAACCTGGTGCCAATATGGCAGCAAATGTCACTGCTCTATAATAAACATCGACATAACCTTTGAAGGATTTCTTGGACCTTAATAGAACAGAATTTTATTTCATGTAAAAAATATGAGGGATATTTCCCGAATCTCTTACGAGCCTGTTTTTATAGGCACTGGTTCTGAACACGGGCTTTAGTCATAATTGCTCTTCATTCAGTGTCAGGAAGACCTTATCCATCCCCAGTGTTGATGGTTACGCCTTGGTTTTATCATTTCCCCAAATGATGTCCACCTTCCTCCCGTTTTTGCTGCTTCTCTCAGAAATTCGATTTCAAATTCTGTAAGTCATAATTATTTTCTGTTTTTAATTGCAGTCCGACAGCTTTCGAACTTATTGGTCTCATTCTTACTGAAACACTCAACACTCGCAAGTCTTCAGTTTATAAACGTAAGCCGCTTCGCTACCCGATTTCGTTGTCGCTTTGTCGTATGTGTAGAGCATCGGATTCAGTAAACGAAGGATAACAATTACGTTTTCTTGCAGCTTGCAAAACGATGCCCAAAACTGCCTATGATAGACAACAGATCTGAAGCTACTGCAGTAGAGTTTATTTTTTTAAATATACATTTAATCCATCTATCCAGTTAGAATTTTTGCTGAAATTTTAATCCAGTGTTTATTTGTGACATGGTGCCAATGTCTCTGGAGACAGAGTGAGTGTTTTCAGGTTCTTCTGCTAAACGTCCATAGGATGAGTGTCCATGCTGATAATTTAATATGGAATATGAAATGATAAATCTCTTGTCACAGGGTAGTCTAGGAGAGAAGCTGTGAGGTTGGTTTTCCGGCTCCATGCCAGTTGATTAACATCACCGGAATCCTATTTTACAAAGCAGTGCTAAGAGGCGTCAACTTTCCGGCATTCACACGAACTGGCGTTGAGCCGGGAAGCGAGGCACGATTTCTACCCCAGTCGGCCTTGGCTTACAGAAGCCAGCTCCTTCCCCACTTCACTGACTAATACACTAATTGCACAAAACAAAAAATTCTTAAAATCAGTAAAACAAGAAAACCCATGTTGTAAAGTGTGGTAGTAACACAAAATATTAGTGATGTGTGGGTTCATGGTGGTCGGCTCTGGCATCAGCAATACTTTGTAGTTATGCAGCGCAATTTATTAGAATAGAAAATATAATATTGTCCTCCTTCTCCCGAGATAACCAATGTCAGTTGAAAATAACGTTAATTCGACAATTTCTCTTCTTACACAGGGATCAGAGTTCAAAATCAGTACTAGGGTTGGTGGAGGGGGGTGGGGGGGGGGAGGCGGAGAGAAATCCAGAGAGTGACGTTAGGTGAAAACGGCAGAAGAATGGAGCGGGGCGCCGGAATTGTATCGACACGGAGTTACGTTAATTCTGGGATTTTCTTAAATGCTGGCCCATGTGTGGGGCCCGGAATTACAGTAATTCGGATTCTTAATTTGCTTTAAAAATGTCTGAAATAATCCGGAATTGTGGTAACACGGAGTTACCGTAATTCCTGATTTTATGAATGATTAAATAACGTCCCTGCCTCGCTCGCGCTCCCGCGCTCGCTGCGGCTATACATATAGCATCAGAAACCGCAACCATATTATTGTAAAATTAGACAAGAGTTAGGGTAACTCCGTGTTACTACAATTCCGGATTGTTTCAGACACTTAAAGCAAATTACGAATTCGGAGTTACTGTAATTCCGGGTCCAACACAGGGGTCAGTGTTTATGAAAATTCCGGAGTTAACGTAACTCCGTGTCGGTACAATTCCGCGCCCCCAATGGGAATTCCGCGGCCCTAACAGAATTAGCCTAATGCACAAAAATGTTAAGACGGAGATAAGAAATCTCAGTATGTTGAGAGTGTTGATGTCCAGAGACAAATCATGAGGACCGGAAGCGGTTAACGCTCGCTGCAAAACCCTTTGAAACCTTTTTTTCATGAGGACCACTGACCCGTATGTGACCTTCGTCGTTTTTGGTGAATTTTAGTAAGTCTAGCTTATGAGATAAACAAAGAGAAAAGAAAGCGTAGGCGCATGTTGCCGTTTGTTTATGAACTGAAACCTTGAGAGAAACGTGCACTGTAACACTGATCACTTACTTGCTCGATCATTTGACTGATTGTTTTTGGTGTGGAATTGTCTGTCTGCGCGTAAGTGTTGTAACAAGAAATGTTCTTGAGCGAAACGAGACGACGCCGAATAAGCGAGAGTCAGCGAGACACTCGGCTAGTCCAACGAGTTAAAAAACCTACAGCGTATTTGTAACGTGGGTTATTCCAGAAAATAGTTAGGACCACATTTGGAATGTGGTCCGGGGGGGGGGGGGGCATTGAGACCCACACTCAAACCGCAAAAGACGCGGGTGTAGTCCAAATAAATTGAACGAAGTATTTTGCTGCCACCTACGTCCCTTTACGACGCCTTATCCTGAGTAAGACATAGGGATGCAGAGGAAATTCCTAATGTTTGACCGGCTGCCATTTTGGATGGGCTCATCGTATCGAAGCTATCGTTGCGGCAATTTACTCGCCTAATGAAGACCTTTCAAATAAAGTATTCCTCTACCTCCCATTCCATTGGAAATTTCTGAGTTGGGGTCCCTGGGCCCCTGCCCCTCCCCAAGGGGGGGGGGGCATGATGCCGGTTGCACAAAAAGATTCTTTAACCAAATCTACATTGCCAGGGTTTCACTATCTTTTTTCAAACCCTTGAAAAGTTGTGAGGTTGTTCCGGGTTCTATTATAAATGGTAAATTGAAACCAGGTGTATACTGGTTCATACTGAATACTGCAGACGGTATAGAGCAGTGACACGACGTAGTATTATTGTATATAACTATGCTGGAGCTTTAATGGGTTAGCTGCAAGGGGCACTGCAGAGAGAAACAGAAGGGCGTCATACTGAAGCCGATGCTGTTTTATGGATTTCTTAGACTGAAACGCGCGTTATTTTAAGCCTAAGAAATTCGCTCTTCCGTTGTTTTCCCCTCCATTTTTATGCAGGCCTAGTGCACCTTGTAGCTATGCCCTCAAATCCTAGCTCGTACCCTTGAAGCCAATATGGCGGCAAATGTCACTGCTCTATCACAGCCACCTACAGTAAAGGCCGTATCATCTTTGCCTCCAACAATGCTCCGCAAAACGGCGAATCAAATAACGACGCGGCAAGTTTGCCAAGTGGTGTCATCTGTTGACAGAATTTGGAACCCTGGTCGGTTAGTTTGAAATTTCGCCGCTTGGTGTAGAGATGGCAGCACCTAGCAAACTTGCGCTTCCTTCTATGTCATTGGTTGATTTTACTTGCCTAATTTGTCTTAATCTGATCCGGCCGTTACTGTTGTAGGTGGCTGTGGCTCTATACTGGTTCATACTGCAGACCGTAGCTTCACGAGCTTCAAAAATAACTCTTGGAACTAAAGATCACAAGATCTCATCCACCAAAATAGTGCCATGCTGTGGTTGGCTTATTCTTCTTTTCCTAGTGGTGACGCATAATTCATTCGGAACCGAATTGGTTGTCCTTACCCCACTTTGTGTTGGTGTCACTGTATTGTAAGGAACCATTCACCAATTCTGATGAATTGTTTCAGTTTGCGACGCAACCGTTTCTGCCAGCACCTCGTTGCCCAGCAACCGCTGCTAAGGTCAAGCCGGTGTCAATACTGACGCAGAACGTTCTCGCTATCTTTCTCGAGTTTTCTCGTTCGGGACGATAAGAGGCGCATCTCATCACAGCCTCGCTCATATATCTCTCCGCCATGGCGCTAAATGACATCACTCAAGCAGACGACTTCCGGTCCAGCAGATAGATCACTCCAGGCAATTGGGAAGGACGCAAGTTAATCGGAAAAGTGAAGAGTTTGCAAAAAAACTAACTAAATAAAATAGACCTGCAATATTGCAGTTGAAGTTCCGACGATAAACGAGTAAATATACTCCCGTCATACACTCTAGGGACTGAGCCAAAACCCAATGTGCGACCATCTTGAGGAAAATAAACCCGCGTGCCATGGCTGGAAATCGGGGCGAGAGGTAATCGTCTAACTGGAAAA
>JAHWFP010173847.1:0-18551 GCA_023313725.1 Lithobius niger | reverse complement strand
AATTAAGCGTTAACGCTATTCCCCCCCCCCCCCTTCGAAAATACACCCGAAATTTCCCTAACTGCTCACATAGTTCACAAGAATACGTTACCGCTGAATTGTCCGTGTAATGTCCGCAGTGACTAAAGATGAAAATGAAAACTGAACCTTTTCTTGGGCGTTATTAGGCTTAAAACTTCTTCGCTGTCGTTCAAACCTTCGTTATCCATCAGAGAATGACTTAAAGACGAAAACCCCCGCTCGGAAAGCACATTATGCAAATTAAAGATAGATGACACATTACGTAAAATGAGAGAATTAAAAAACAATTTTTAAAACCTTTTATGTTAACGTAGGGTGAACGACGTAATTTTTCATGATGAAATTTTCGTAATGTGAAACAAGATAATAGACATCAGTCCAATGACTTCAAAACAAAACGCGTATCACCTAAACCTATTTTTTTTAAAGAAAATCTCTCCCTCTAGACACACACCCCTGCTCCTTCCCATCTCTAGCTCAAATGGTATCGGCTGCAAACCTGACTGCACCAAAACAAAATCATGCAAACGTGACGACACAAAATTTGTATAAACAACAGATCTTCCAATTCATTTGCGAATGCACTTTCCATTTACCCCCCAATTTTTTTTTCGAAAGTTAGAGACCGTACGATAAATCAGTGATAGTACCCGTGGCGAAATGTATTTGTAAAGGCGGTTGCCGTTCCTGTTAATGTTTGACCTCAGTCTCCCATGTTAAAGCCGAAATTTCGATGCTTAATTTCTCCGCCGTCTTTCTACATTTTCCACTGAAATTTGGTATATGACCTTTATGGGACTTGGCCGACACGTGTAACAACTTTTATTAAATTCCGATTTGTCATAGCGTAGATCTGGACTTGAGCTGGAATCGTGATTTTCATTTTTGGCTTCTTCTTCTTGACACGACACGTTTCTGCTACGCTGTCTACAGATCAAACTATTTGTCCTATAACGCTGGTTCTTGGCTCATTTTACAGGTATTGCTCTGTAGATGTGCCCTCTCCATAAGGACTTTTCTAATTGGTCAAGTGATTTAGGGGTTACGGAGCTCTAAACGACCAGATTGATTGTTTTACATTGTTTTAAACATTGTTTTTATGCAACAATGCCAATCAGCAAACGCCATATGCATAGCATCGCATCGCCAGAAGTTTTTTTTGTATGTGTTTAACGAGCATTAACCACTCCTGGTCATCTGCCCGAAGCCCTAAGGCCTGAAATTTAAGCAAATGCTAACAATGTTGGTGAGCCAACAATTCACCGCATTATTCTTATTACCAATTGATTTATATAATGATTTCACGTTACGCTGCCATGTTAAAGTTAAAATGTCCGTTGCACATTTGACTTGCCGTCCTATATTGCAAATAACGGACAAAGCCACTAATACAGAACTGCGGACAGACCAAAAGAAAGACTTGCACTGAATGAGCGAGCGAAGCGAGCGAAATTCAGTGCATTTGTAACGAGTACGCAAGACTTAGACTGATTGATAAAGATGCAAAACTTTAAAAACAAATAAACTGTATGGTATGCCTAAGTATCACGAATTAGTAAACAAAAACGAACTTGTTTGATGCTTAAGGTAAGGTTTCACTGATTCGAAGTCAAAACAGAAAAGGAACACAAATAAACTTTCCTGTAAGGTTTCATATACTGCAGTGTTGCTGTACTGTTTCTACTACGTGAAACCTTACTGCTGTATACAACCTTTACACACGTAAATACAATTAAAGTCAGGGCCCAAATTTCAAAACTTTTCATGCCCAAACAGAGGAAGAAAAATGTAAGGTTACACATTGGACCACTCTCTTGGCTAAATTTGTTCAGTGTTCTTCAGTCACGACATCTACTTTTCGTTGATCACCTTACTGATGATACATATATCATTTTTCAAGATTTTCAAGCCCTTTTCCAGGCATGGAATTACATTATTACTTTCCAGGGCATTTCTAGAATTTCAAAGCCTTCAATTACGTGTAGAGCTGTTGTAAACCCACTAACACGGTTATGTTTTAAGCATTTTCCAGCGATGTCGTGCCAAGTAGAATGAACCAATCATTAGCTGAAGTATCGTGTGCAAAAATAAAATCGTAAAAACATTTGAATACAGCAGTAAGATTTTACGTGGACGAAACAGTACAGCAACACTGCAGTATCTGAAACCTTACAGGAAAGTTTATTTGTGTCCCTATGCTGTTTTGACTTCGGATCAGTTAAACCTTACTAGAAGCATCAAATGAGTTCGTTTTTGTTTACTAATGGGATTTATGATCCGATGGGCGATATCCCTTACATGGCCAATCCGCTCGAACTACGTCGCGATGACTTCTCGGCTTCGTCTCGGCTTCGCCTCTCGACGTCATCTTGACGTAGTACTCGCGGATTGGCTATGTTCGGGATATCGCCTATCGGGTGATAAATCCCATACAGTTCGTCAGGGGTACTATAACTATTACTTAGTGGGCATCACTTGTACGGACAATATTTGCGATTGATTTTATTTTATTACCGAGCCTGGCCCGAGGCCGCACTCCCGAAAACTAGGTCACAACGTAGCACTCGGTACACTAAGTTGACAATATTTGTGCACAATATTTGATCATATGAAAAAAAGTGACTATTTGCGCACAATATTTTGTTATTTAGCTTTAACAATATTGCAATTGATTTTGTGAAATCTGAGTCTCCATTGTTAATCATTCGTAACAATGCGGGACAATGGTTTTAATCACAGAGGGCGTGTTCACGAAAATGTAAGCGGTTATTATAGGCAACCCTTTAAGAAGCAAGCTACTCCTATGTGTTACAAATGATTGCATCTTTGACGTTAAAGCCTCCCCCAAAAGTCGAACCATTAAAGTCCTTGGAGTCAAATGTGAACTGAATACCAAATTTCAGCCATGTCGGCTGCATGAATTAGTTTATTTGTGCGGAATTTGATGGAAGTAGTAATATGCCTGGAATTCAACGATGTTCAGTTGTCTTTTTCGTAATAAAATCTGTTACCCAGAACAATAATACGAGGCCGTCTAAGTTTGCCGAGCTCTAAGGACATAAAGACCGGAAAAAAAAGATGGAGGACATCAGGACACATGGCTGCTGTTCTAAGCAAAGCAATGAGCCGATTGATCCATTCTGTTGTCTACTCGGTAAACCCCAATGATCTGCACAATTTCCAATTTTTTGTCGCATCAGTACTTATTATTCAACACCAGAAAACTGGGGTTTATTGTTTCGAGATAAAGAAGTAGTCACTATAGCCTTCGCCGACACGCTTATCTACTTAATTGCACACTTTGCTAACAGTATGACGCCGGCGAAAGCCACTAACTTAGTTTGCGAAGTACTAGCGCTCTTCTAGACAGGAGTAAGGGCGCTTTTACGCAGCGATTCGTCTTTGCATTCTGGCAGCTAGAACTTAATCGCGATGGCAAAGATATCGTTGCCATGGTAACAACACAACTGGATTGGCTAAATCCAAACTCGTTTGAGTAAATGCTTGCAGCCGTACAATCCGTGACAATAGGACAAAGAATTCGCTTACGAAACGATTTTCCCAAGTCGCTTCCAAACTCATATTACTAACTGAATTCGTTGCGGACTGGCAGAGCTAAAACCACCGCCATTTTGGAATTTCAGATGATTTCTAGTTTTTAGCTGCGAGAATGCAAAGGCGAGTGGTTGCATACACGCGCCCTAAGTGTCCTTTACTGAAATTATACGTTCCATGATTTCGGATTTTCTGTACTATGTGAATCGCACACAAAAAAATATTCTGGTCGATTGCACAGGTGATTTTGATATGTAATTGTTTACATATTTGTGGGTGACCGGACACCTTTTAGTTACAATATCACTATCATGATTTACAGAACGCTTTGGTATCCAAGCATAGGATGGTACGGGGATAAATCGCCCTCATTACTACGCGAGGGATGCCTTTGTCAGCTTTCATGGGAATGGCAGTCCCTTCTTCTTGTTTCTGTTTGTTCCTGTTTCCTTGCTGGGTGGGATCTGTTTGTGACGTGAGACAACACCAAACTATACGTGCGTCATTCTTCTCGTCCGTTTTCAAAAGCTGGTCTCTCGAAGAGTGATTTGATATACACTGAATGGTCAGTGGTGGATCCGAAATAGGGGAAGTGGAGGGCCGGGGGAAGGGTGGGGGGGGGGGCGGCAATTCACCGAGCGGGGCGCTGCAGTATAATTACTACAACAATCCAAAGTGTTTTTACTAGATACCAGTCACGGTTCTATACTTGTGATCGTGGTGTCGCCTTTTCATTACCTTTAGGCCTAACTAGGACTGTAGTCAAAACACTTTTTTACCCACAGTAGAAACCGACTTTGCCAAGTGTTTGAGCGTTTGAGTGTTTTCAGAGATCAAAAACAAAAGTAAACAATACGTAGCTGACCGCCGCACGTTAGGTTTAACTACCGTAATCGCCTATTAACAGCCCTGGCAAAGCTACGGCCCACCCTATACTAAAATGATTCCAGGTCAGAAATCGTGAAATAACCTAGGAACTAGGTTATTTCACGATTTCTGATCTTAATGCATATTTGATCGTAATTTTTCTGCTGGAAATTGACTAAAAGCTTCATACATTCAAGGAAATCAAGGTTTTTTCCCTTTAAAGTGGCACTATCACCGATTAAAATGCGAACGAAAATACCGTGGCGCCATCTAGTGACATTGATATTGTTAACCTTTATAGGTTGCTCGCAGGTGCACGAGGATGAACCAAATTTTCACTCAATAATTAAGAATGTCGTGGCTTGTTTGTTTCGTTAAAAGAAATGCCGTTATGCAATCCTTCGCTTGGTGCAAGCAAACGCTAGATGGTACTACACAGCGCTAGATGTTGTCAAAATTCGTCTGCTTTCAATCGGTGAAAGTGCCACTTTAAACCGTAGTTTTTTCTGCACTAAAATCAACTAAAAGCTTCACACATAAAGCAAACTAAATAAACTGGTAAAGTAATAAACTAAATCCCTGAACAAATACGAATAAAGGCATTGCACTAATGCTTAGGCCGAACCCACCCAGACCACTTCTGTGAATGATCGCATAAACGCCGAATTTTTCACGGTGGAGTTACGCCTCCCTGTGCAAGAAGTTAGATTCTATTTATAACCTTGTTACAGCCCATCCCCTTTTTTTCTATCGAATTAATTTTAACAGTCCATTAATAGACAATTTACGGTAGTTGTTGTTACCGAACTTTTATTTTCCACGTACAGTGGTCTCTGTGAATGTTGTGGCCTGGCTACGGCCCTGGCCCTAACACATAAAGCAGAACCAAAGCCGGATCAAAGATGGCGTTGGCTATCCACCCGATTCTACACAATTACCATTTACCGATAATTTATTTGTTTTCGGAGTGTCTAAAACCGAATGCTGTTAAAATAGACCTACTAGGGATTTAGAGATTTGGGCGGGGGGGGGGGGGCGAGAAAAATAGGGGGGGGGAGAGTATTGCATTTTTTGCACCCTCTCGATGGGGGAAGGGTCATAAAATTTTAGGCCCGTCACTGTCGAAACTGGAGGAAAAACTCATTCTTGTATCTCAAAAATGACACTCAGTTCAGCAGTTAAAATTCTAAAAACGTAGCGTATGGGAGGGGGGGGACATCATCTAAGTTTTTATAAGCTTCTGACGTTATTTAAAGTTCTTTAAAATAACTTTCTAAAAATGTTTTTGCAACATGGGGCTAATTTTTTTTATATTTCACTTGTTCGTTTTGTGGAGGGCATGGACATGCTGACTAAAACTGCCTTAATAGGACCAAGAATTTCTATGGTTGGGGAGGAGAATATGTTACTGAGACCCAGACTGAAACGTCTTGGATACAGTCGTATTAGTACAGTCTTAGTTTATAGAGGGCGCCATGTGTTTTATGTGGGTATTTCTACTCAGTTCTTAGCCTAAAATTAAACTAAACTAAACGAAACTAGCTTGATTTTATTATTATTTAGCCTAGCTTAATTGTAATTTAGTTTACTTTTGATTTGGGCTGAAAAATGAGCAATATTATCAGATGGAACACGTGGCGCCCTCTGAAAACTCTGATTGAACTAAGGGGGACCGATTTAACGTGTTTCAATAGGGACTTTTTAGAGTTACAAATTCTCCTCCCAAACCGTATAAATTCTTGATGGGACCAATATGCATCCCTTACATCAGAAGTTATTCTACCGTGACGACTCATAAAACGCGGTCCAAAGATGATTTAAATAACCCTTCTGAGAATGTTTTCAAGAAGATATTGCCTACTTTTAAGTCATGGCTAGTTTTCCACACATTTGGGAACCTGTCAATGTGAAATGCTATTTTTAAATTAGTCTAGAGGAAATCATCTATACTTAACCATGTAAAGGGTTATTTTTGGGGTTGATTAGGGTAGACTATTTTTGGACCTGGTGAGAGGATCGTTTTTTTCAGGGTCTCGAGAGGGTGAAGGTGGTCATCGAAAATTTGGAGGGCACATTTTCAATTTCTTCGAGCCCCCACCCCCTCAGACATAAATAGTAACTGGTCCCTTATGCTGATATATCGCCGAATAAAAATTTTAAGAAACTTGCATAAAACTATGTACAGTACATAGGGTGATGACAAAACAAGAAACCCGGCTTTTCAAATTCAGTGAATGAGATTCTTTTTTAGACGGATTTCGGGATTTTTTAGCTTTCTAACCTACCCAAAATTACATTAAACGCACATTAAAACATACTAAATTAATATTTTCCTTCTTTTCAGTCTGAATAAATATCATCCCTGCGGAAGTTGTGAAAGACAACTCAGTAAAATTTATCGAAACCGCATACCTTAAACTTGCACCAGTTGCTGGTATTTTAGCGAGGAAGACAACAATACGATGTACACATATCCCTCTTGGGGAAGGGGGAGGAGGTGGTGTGCGGGGGAGGGGGAGGAACCACTAAAGGGTGAGGGAGGACCAATTGCTTGAGACGATTTCATCACGCCAAAATCGATCGATGGGTTGATGACAACAACGAGATAAGTAAAGGACCATGTAGCAAAGCTTCTTACCGCGATTATCACCCTCTTGGGAACTAGCAAACTAACGAAAAAGGAAAAAAAAACATATTCAGAACTATTTCTTTCCAAACACTCAAGTTATGCTGTAACTTCGAGCATATAAAGAAATAGTTCAACTCATGACTCGTTCACGCAAAAGTTCAACTTTTTTCCGCGAGTGCGAAATAAGTAGCAAAACAGAATATGACATGGTCTTTTTCAGTTTTCAGTTTTGATATTTTTGCTGTAGCTTCTTTAGTTAAAATTTATCCTAAACTTGAAAAAGTAGCTCGTTGTTTGACCTCAACCTCCCAAGTTAGAGTCGAAATGTTGACGTTTAATATCTGCGCTATATATTTTCCGATTAAATTTGGTGTATAAGCTTTGTTGGACTTGGTAAAAACAAGCATACCGAAATACATTAAAATCCGCCGGAACAAATCGGAGATCTGGTCCTGATTTGAAACAATGAAATTCGTTTTTGGCTTGTTTTTGTTGTTGTTGGCACGACACGTTTCTGCTACGCTCTCTACAGATCAAGCTATTTGTCCTATAAAGCTGGTTTTTTGTTCATTTTATAGTTACTAGCTGTCCCCCGGCGTAACATACGCTGGGCTAGCCGGTTCCCACATACCTGAGCGAAATACTGTAGTGGGCAGTATGGAGTGAAAAGGGTATCGACTGCCCCCTGCCTCCTTCTCTGGACTCCCCTGCGGCCTACCCTCTTACATTCTGCCAGAGTCTGGTCATATCCCCCCCCCCCGGGGGAACCCCCCCCCCCGCCCCCCCCCCCTTCCCCCCCCCCCCCCCCGGACCCGGATTCCCCTATTGTGTGGTCTGAATATCCCCATCCCTGCTTCCCCTCCCTTTGAACCCCTACTGATTTGTTTAGTTATGGAAGTTCATTTTTTTTCAATGGAGGACGCTCAATTTTTTTTTTCAATGGAGGACGCTCAATTGCCCGTTTCTCCGTTCTGATACCAAGCGCAATGAACCCAACAACGGTTGTGCATGCAGTGATTGTTACTCAACCAACTTAGAAACTCTTCAAGTCGGCTAAAAGAGCTAGCATTTAAAGCAATATTTCGATTGTTACTGATTGTTACAGGCCACATCCGTTTGTTTGACATTGTCGGTCGCTTGCCCTACTTTCATTGTAGTGCATAATGATGAATTTGCTTGCCCAACCTAAGCGTATTATATATATATAGATTGCTCTGTACATGTACCCTTTCCATAAGGCCTTTTGGTCTAGTGGTTCAGGGGTTATGGAGTTAATAATAACGCTTTATTTAGGGGCTCTGGCCTATCGCCATGTGCCCTCCCTAAAATAAACGACCAGAGTGATTGTTTTACATTGTTTTTATGCAACAATGCCAATCAGCAAACACCAGCTGCAAGACATACAGTGAATATTGAAGGGGTTATTTCCATAATGGTTTGTGCAAACCGTAATTGATAAAAGATACAAACCATTGAAACAAGCGCATGTAAACAATATGGCACGCCAAAGTAGCACGAATTAGAAAACAAAAACGAACTCGAATGATGCATAATGTAAGATTTTAGCTGTTTCGAAGTCAAAACAGCAAAGGAACACAAATAAACTTTCTTGTAAGGTTTCAGATACTGCAGTGTTGCTGTACTGTTTACTCCACGTGAAACCTTATTGCTGTATCTCCACCCGTTATACACGTAAATAAATTAAAGCCAGAGCCCAAATTTTAAAAGTTTTCATTCCCAAACAATTGAAGTATAATGTAAGGCACTCGATTACTTTTTTTCAGTGTTTCAGTCACGTCGTCTGCTTTCCGTTTATCACCCTGAGACATAACATCATATTTAAAGATTTTCAAGCACTTTTCCAGGCATGGAATTTCATTATTACTTTCATCGCTATTTCCAGGTTTTCAAGGACTGGCACGAACCCTAAATTACCTGTAGAGCTGTGCTAAGCCACTAACATGATTATTTTTTAAACATTTTCCAGTGATGTCGTTTAGCCAAGTAGAATGCACCAATCGTTAGTTGATGTATCGTGTGCAAAACTAAAAATGGTAGAAACATTTGAATACAGCAGTAAGGTTTCACGTGGACTAAATAGTGTACAGGAACACTGCAGTATTTGAAACCTTACAGGAAAGTTTAATTGTGTTCCTTTGCTGTTTTGACTTCGGATCAGTTAAACCTTACCGTAGACATCAAACGAGTGCGTTTTTGTATTCTAATAGGTTGTTTCGTTTGTACAATGTTTCCTAACAATACAAAACATTAAAACAATCCCAATTAGCAAATAATGCAAATCATCAGACGCCAGTAAACTGAAGATTAAATAAATCATTGCGTTTGCAAGGAGTGCAGAAGACCAATTTGGTATGTCAAAGTATAGTAATAGTAATAGTAAAATATTTGACCGAAAATAAATTAGTCAGGAGAAGGAAGGGGTCAAAAAGACCCACTAATACCCATCCTTGAATTTAAGGAAAAAAAACAAAAACACAGCCCGGAGAAGAGAGCAGTTGGAGGGGGAATTTCATATAGAAAGTTGGACATGTTCAGGCCTTTTTAGAAATGTGGTAAGTGCAACCGATGCAAGGTTTTGTCGAAAGGTAGCCACGTTCTTGCTAGTAACTAGTGTGTCAGGTAGGGAGTTCCATACCCGAATGACTCTAACAGAAAAAAAACTACGTCTAGACTCAGTAAGAAATATCGGACAAGCAAGCTTAAGTGAGTGGCCTCGAGTGGACAGAGCCGGACTGGCATCGAAGAACGGCAGATCAATGCCCACACGGCCATTTAGGATCCTGAATGTTAAGATGAGATCGAACTTCAACCTGCGAAGTTCCAGAGAGTCGAGGCCAAGAAGGGATAATCTTTTCGCGTATGAGATTTTCTCAAAGCCTCTAAGGCTCTTGGTAAAGCGGCGCTGAACGCGCTCAACCATATCAATGTCTTTTAGTAGGGAAGGAGACCAGACCGGAGTCGCATATTCAAGAAGAGGTCGGACGAACACCTTAAAGCATTAAGTATTAAGTATTACGAATTAGAAAACAAAAAAAGAACTCCTTTGACATTTAAGGTTAGGTTTAACGATCCTATACTGTAAGGCGACACCATACCACAGTGTATCTTTCAGTGGATTGTCCAGTGTGACCCGGGGAAGTCAGAGACGTGGTAGCAGAATTCTGCAGTGATGCAGATGCGGGCTTGCTTCGAGAGCATGCGGCTTGGATTGGTCAAGACCATCAAGGTCCAGGGAAGCAAAGTGACGACGATGTTGGATGACTGGTAGACGGCCTAGTGGGTGAAAAGATGATCTTCCATGTGGAGACATCCTTTGAGGCGCCTTGGTGCTTGCTTTGATGTTGCTTGTGTCTTAAGTAAGAAGGTCTGAGTGCAGTGAGGCTAGCTCAAAAAGTGTTGGATTCCATGGCACTGCTTGATTTGTAGGGTGTTGATTATTTGGCGCTATTGCCATCATTCCAAAATGAGGGGCACGAAGGCAAATCTTGTGTTCGTTGGATGAGGACTGTTTGCACGGAACTGACGCGTTAAGCCTAACGTGGTTGACTGATGTGTGAAGGGTTCGACTTATTGTTGCTTTCGATTTCCTTTGTGCACCGTGGGTCATCCCTGGGAAACTGCATGGTGACAGGATGGAGAGATCTTGGTCTGCATTTCCCAAGGTGAGCAGGTTCCCGTTGATGTGTTGTCGGCCTTCTTTGATGGATGGATTGCTTTCGGAGCGCGAAGAGAAATCCGGAATGGCTTCCTCGGCGAGTCGAGCTGAGATTCAATGTAGCCCTGACGATTGTCGGGACTGGGTTTTCCTGCTTGTGTTGGATTTCCATCCTAGATCCTCTGTGACCAGGTGAATGGAGGAGTGATTGTGAGTGTTTTCTGAGATTAAAAGTTGGTGATTCAGTCCATCCCCTTTCAGTTTTTGGGGGAGGACACGGAACAACCCTGGGAAGCAACATACTGGGAAATGCAGGAGTGAAGTGATGCCAAGTGAAATTTTTCCCATTATATGCAAGTCTTTGGACTAGGAGTGATAAATGCCGAAAACCCACAATGGGAATAAGTGGAGGCTGATGGGGAGGAGGTGGGGTATTTACTAAAGTTTTTATTTCGAAAGGCCTAACTGACGTATGACGGAAACGTGTTTAATGTTCTTATTTTCCAGCAAGATGTGGTTGTGCACTGGTGGGCAATGGGATAAAATAACTAAAGATTCGAGGTTCAGTCTGGATCTGGATTGCTTCTCAGTGAATAGCACCTCAGTATTGTCAAAGTTAGGAGCGTGACCTATCATTATCATATTTGGAGATTTTCCCGTCTGAATTTTATGCTGAACCAGAGAATAATTTTCAAACAATGCAGACGATTACTGAATTTGCTGTCCTTTGCTGTCTCATACAGTGAAAATATTCTTCCGTTAATGAAGCAAACAGTAATTTAGGCCGGTTGCATACAAATCTCAATCGGTGGCAGGTGATGTAAAACCATGGAATGCACTGGGACTTTCACACGCAGTGGCGCGTTTATGCGTCCGTTGATAGAACCGCGCCCCCCCCCCCCCCGGGCCCAGACGCGGGGGGGGGGGGGGGACGTTGCGACTTGAGGGGCACACAACCTGTTGAGTGATCGGTTGGCTCGCTAAACTAAGAGCCAAATCCCATTTCGCCAAATCCCGTTTCGCCAAATCCCATTTCGCCAAAAAAAAAAAAAGCAGATTAAAAGCTTTTGCCTCAGGAGCCAATCCCGTTTCGCCAAAACGAATTTGACAAAATATAACGTACACAAAATTTAATACCTTATTTCTATGTAATGGGGCTTGAAAAGGCAAACATTTAACAGAGACAATCAGTGGTGGTGGTTGATTTATTAGCGTTTTGAAAACTGGCATTACAGACGGAAAGACGTGTACTTTAAATATTTTTAGAATGCTTGGTCGTCACTACGTCAATGCCAAGGTTCTCTTTTAAGAATAGTTCGTTATACACGTGATGGTTACCCTTTCCCAAATCGGAATTCCCGTTTTGCCAAATCCCGTTTCGCAGAATCAAAATATTCTTCAAAAATTTAACATTGCAGGAGTTAGAGAGGCATGTTTAATTGGAAGTAATTTGTGATTAGTTACGGTTGCTGATGTTATGTGTTTGACTGCAGCGAGCGCGACAGCACGAACGAGGCACGTAATTTGAAAAAAAATATTCTGATAAACGGGATTCTGCAAAACGGGTGTTTGTCTATAAATGCCTGACCATTATCATGTTATAAATGTTCGTGTTTAAATGTTTTAAATGTTTCGTGCGCCTAAATTGTCGTGAACAGTATTTGGCGAAACGGGATTGGCCCCTGAGGCAAAAGCTTTTAATCTGCTTTCTTTTTGGTGAAACAGGATTTGGCGAAACGGGATTTGGCAAAACGGGACGTAATCAAGCTAAGTACCTATGCTGTATTTGTTTGTGACGTCTGCTCTCGAATGGGGTCTGATCGTCAGAAAGCGCGGTGAAAAAGCCAGTTTACGCGTTTGTTGTCTGAAAGGTGCCGTCGATTCCGACGCGATAGTGGTGTCGTTTTTGCAGCAATTGCCACGCGCTTGTAGTCCGTCTGCAACCACCGTTAGGGCACGTTTATGCAACCACTCGCTTTTGCATTCTCGCAGCTAGAAGCGCTAGAAATCACCTCAAATTCCAACATGGCGGCGGATTTATGTCTGCCGCCTCGCAACGAAAACAGCAAATAACGTGAGTTCAGAAGTGTTTGGGAAAATTGTTTCGTCATGAGGAATTCTTTACATTATTGGCACGGATTGTAAGACTGCAAGTATTTACTCAAACGATGTCGGATTTAGCTAATCCATTTAGCGTTATTACCATGGCAATGTCATCTTTGCCATCGCGATTGAGTTCTAGCTGCGAGAATGCAAAGGCGAGCCGCTACGTAAACGCGCCCTTAGGGCGGTTTCAGACGGACTACAAAACGCGCCACAATCGCAAACGCAATTTTGGCGTATGCGCGCGTTTGTGGCGTAAAAATTGCAATCAGTGGCAGATCGGGTAAAATGCATCGGATCGAACTGGTGCTTTCACACGCAGTGGCGTGTTTCTGCGTTTGTCGGTAGATCTCTCGGAGCCAAATCGCGCTGTGTGAGAGGTACCGCCAATTTAGACGCGCTTGTGGCGCGTTTTTTTCGGCGATTATCGCTAGTTTTGTGGTCCGTCTGCCACTGCCCTAATTCTTCATTTTTCCTTCCTGTGCTGCTTGATTTGTCTGCAGCTTTCATTCAGCATATTTTGCTTTTATCAAGACGCTGCCACGTTCTTTGCGTTGTTACTGTTGTCGTGTCATTGCAGTAGTAACGTTGTTGTTGCATGAAAGTGGCGTGTCAAAGATCCTTGGTTTTTCCGTTAGGATTTCTCCAGCTAAATTGTCCCTGTCATCGTCGTGGGGTGATGACCCAGTTTGGGTTCGTGCTCCGTAAAAACAAAACAACGTCAAATGTAAGCATGTGTCTTTACCTGGAGCAAACGTTTTATAGACTACTAACGGTAGCTCGATAAATTTGTTGTATGCGACAAAAACTGTTGAAATTTTGGAGAACAGTCGGGCCTTACGCCCCCAAAACATAGAGCAAAGATTTTGGATCACCGGTCGAATCTTTCTTGGTAGAAAAAATTACCAAAGATCGCTGATTTCGTGTTACTGACTGGCTGGGTAATATACCTATTGGTCGCCCGGAAGTCATCTTAATTTCCATAGACTTTCGGAAGCCGATTCTGAACGTAGAAGGCCTTACGAAGTGAAAGTTGTTGTGTGCATTGTGAGAACATTAATTCTATATGCCTTTGGTGGTTTGGGAATGGAGTCCTTGGGTTAGTGAGCCCGTAGGAGAACTGCGGTATATTGTTAAAGTAACCCCAAAAAGTATTGTTCGCAACCCCAGAAAGCATTGTTCGGTACTGTTAAAGCATTGTGTGTTAATATCCTTGCATTGATGGGGTTATTGAAATATTCGACAGTTAGTTATAAATCCACCCAAACCAAAACTGGTAGAAAAACCCGACAAGTTTCCCAAAATGATCGGCCATTGAAGGTAGTGATATCATTCAACCAAGGAAAGACCGCCAAGGTCAATCCTATTAGCCAAGTTAATCGCACCGACTAATAGTTCGCAAGTTAAATGAAAACTTGAAGATTGCTACTCGCTGTAGCAATCTTCAAGTTTTCATTTAACGTCCAAAGTATTATTGGGTGTGATTAACTTGGCTAATAGGATTGATCTTGGCGGCCTTTCCTTGGTTGAATGATATCACTACCTTCAAAGTCCGATCGTTTTGGGAAACTTGGCGGGTTTTTCTACCAGTTTTGGTTTTGGGTGGATATCAGAACTTTCATAGGACTGTGAACGTACACAAGGGTACACCGTGTTATCTTCATCTGTACCTTTTTTCTAGAGGAATTTTATTTCTATAAATTTTCACATTTCTAATTTTCAAATTTACCATTGCCAATTAGCCGTTAGATTAGCCAAATTGCCACGGCTTTGTTTATTGTATGACCGCTCTTCACTTGCTTTAGTGCTTCAATCCCATTTTGGCACACACTGGCTAACAATCGCTGATTTCGTTCGCTTCGCTCACTCAATCAGCCCCCCTCAGTTGTTTTGTTTATCCCTGCACCTTCCCCTTAACTTTTCAAGATTTCATTGACATTTAGTCATACAGAAACCCCTGAAAGTCGCTGTACTAAAACAGCAGAACGCGAAGCATTTTATTTTTGGGTTATTAACAAAAACTCCGTTAGCTCGTGGATGCTCGTATTGTTGCATAACCATCATCTAACGTGCATCCTTTTATTCTATACAATCCACGGCAACGTTAATGTTTCCTTATTTTGTCCTTCGTTACAGTTCAGTTTTTAGTTCGTGTAGGCTTTTACAATAAATCTAAAGACCAGTGTTGATTGTTCAAGACATTGTTGCTTGAAATCTTTGGTTGCAACTTGGAAAAGATACGAAATTTAAATTCGCTGGTGGCTGGTGGCGGAATCCCATAAAAGGCAGAAACTGGTTAACTATGAAGTTATACTTCAATGCATGGTAAGCTTCTGAAGGTCCCACAATAGACTATAATGCGTTAAATATTAAACTTCTTACCTGCAGGTCTTTCAGGTATTTTTCTGAAATTTCCAGTGATTGCGAACGCATAGTGGGAGTGCTGTGGAATCGACGGGCCTTGAAAGTCCCACGCTTCTCACCACTAGCACCACCTTCTTCTTCCACTGAAAACAAAATAATTAATTAAGATTTTTTTTTAACACCCGAGGTCCACAAATGCAGTGGATACAAGTGGTCTTATTGCTAAGATGTTTTTATTCATCTTGTAGAAAATCGGAAAATGTAACGCATCTACACGAATAAAAACGAGTTGCCAGAACAGGCAGTTCTGTACAACGGACACACCGGCCACCCGATCCATCGCACACCCCCCCCCCCCCCCAAACCATCAGACACCAGCCTCCAGCCTGCGCAAACAATAGGGAATGGATCAAAAAGGCTTCAAAGGGTTTTAGCGAGCGTTAACCACTCTTGGCTGCGGAATGGATGTATTTGCATTTGAATTTTATTTCTGTGAGCCATGACCCAAAAGTCGTACGCCCTGCTGCATACTGGTAACTCTAAAACTAACTACAACGTGTCAAAGTATACCAAAACGACCAAACTATTAAACAATAAAACTACCAAACAAAACATCAAACTCCTGAAACCCATGAAATTACACCACACCAACCCGTCCATACACCCACACTCTGGCAATCACCAGTCTGCACACTACGGAACCTTATTCCTGTACCTCCACGCACTACTGCGTTGGCTGAATTTGAATTTGAATTTATTGGGGACCTGGCCAAATGCCGTATGCCCCGCTACAAATTAATTATAACACCAATGAAATAACCAGATAACACAAGACAACACTAGAGCCATGGAAACACGTACCACGCACCATAGTGATAATTTCCTCTTCCCTCTCTTCTGTACCACCCAGATATCCATTCACAACAGCTATAGGATCACCTGGGAGCAGAGCACATTCCCCACTGCTTAAGTCCCCACCATGTCCCGCGTCACTGCGTTGGCTGGTCACTACTTACAACAATCCCTTCTAATAGTAAGGTATTCGATGATTGTAAACGGAATGATTGTTGTCAAAACCTTAACTAGTTATTGTGTGCGTGGCGTATCTTGAGTCCTGAAAGTATTTTACGAGCGACTACGTCTTCCTGGAGGGGGCAGCTTTAATCGACGGCCGCCATTGTTTTTGCAACCATCTTGGATATCAACAAGGCACTCTGCTGCCAAAAACGTACAATCGATTATCTGTATTCTTTCTGCGGCGAACTCAAGATAGGCCGCACACACTTTAGTTTAGTTTTATTATGAGAGTTTACTCGGCCCTAACGCTATACACTCTGCCCTATACTTACAAGCTAACTTACAGCTAAACAAGGAAACATACTACACTTTTAACTTTTAATGAATGAAACAATGCTCCAGGAATATGCAACTTAATATAAACCGCTGGCTAAAGGTTCTGTCGTTACGGTCGATTAGAATTAAAGGTTTAGTGAAATCCGGTTAAATATTGAAAACGCTATTTACTCTCTGCCCTGAAATCGTTAAAAAAAATAGCACACACGAACCCATGGAGTCTGGGGACGAGTAAGGGCCGTACTGGTACGCCGGGCCAATCCACATCACGTTGAATGAGGCATTAACCGCTTGCTGAAGGTTCTGTCTTTGTGGACGAGTGAAAATCGGTTAACTATTGAAAACGCTGTTTACTTTCTACCTTTCTTAGAAAAAAAATTACAAAGCCGGCGGGCTAAAGGTTTGAACTTTGTTGTACAACGGCGTATTTCTTTATTTCCAGTGGAAATATTCGTATGTAGGTGCATGGAGTCCGGGTCAGGGGAGGCGCTGATTGATTAAGCGAAGCGAACGGGATGTACACCTTCCGCAACGAACATATGAGCGTGCAAACGTTCCCAGTGTTGCAAACGGCGCATCAAACACCACCCGTGCATAGCACAGGCTTCAGCTAGTACGGTAATAAATTATGAAAATACTACCGGTGGATTATATCAGTCAGATAAAGTTTAGGATTACAAAAAGTTAAAGAGATTCGATCAAAACGAGACGAGACCAGACAAACGAGACATGGACTAATCGCTACAAAACCGTTTGAACCCTCTTGACGGGACTTCAGAATCAGGGCTAATAAGGTATAGTTAATAAAGATAATATAATATTAATCATTATAATTATAATAATAATAATAATATTAATTTATTTTCTATTACAACTTACATTGTAATGCTCGAAATCATGAAATATGACTTGTGCGAGAACCACATAATATATATATTATATTTATAAATTTTACACTTTTAAGCTAACTAAGAATAATCACGTACTGTACATCCTCCATTTCTACAACAGCAGCTGATGTAGCTAATCTATTATTATTAATAATAATATAATAATATTTTTTTTTAATAATAATGATACTTTATTCGATATTTGCAGGCCTGTGTGTGCAATTTGTCTCCTAAAACAAACTAATTTAAACCATGCGCAATGGCAGTTTGCTGTGACGTCACCATGAGTTAGCCAATGACGAACTAGAACAACGGCTGTTTGGCCGTCTGATTGGACTAGCCCAATCACGTGATATGCACGTCACAGCAAACAGACATGGCGTGTGGTATAGTTTACATCATAATGTTTTTTTAGTATTGATTCTTTTATACTTCCATTTTTAATTACTTGCAGGTATTTTTTTTATTTCAGTCCATCAGATACGTATAATTTTGATATTGTTTGGTATAATTTTGTTACCTATAAGTCACATTTTCTATTTCTCAGTGATCCCCCTTGTTCAAACTTCAGACTTTATACTCCGTTGTGAACTAATTTTAATCAATGTAATTTTTATAAGTTGGGTCAAACTGAAAACTGCTTGTTTCCTTTTTAATATCGTTAGTTCTTATACCTGTATTTTTTTTTCAAAAAGGATTTTAACTGCTTTATTTTACACTTTTTAATTATTATTCTGTGTTCGGCTAACTTCTAATTTTGTATAAGAAATGAATCTGTTGTCTAATTCAAAACATTACATTTTGAATATGATATTTAAATTTCCATTGAGCATGAATAGTTTTTCCAATGTATTTAGCTTAATTGTAGACAGCGACATTTCCACTTGGAATCGAACTCATGAAAGTCAATATTTTAAGTAAATTCTTTCACGTGAATTCTTTCAGTGTCATCTTCGTAAAACAGGTTTTCGGTGTTCTAATATAAAGTTCACTGGCAATGAACAGGTTATTGAACAGATTAACGATACCATAACTGCATCGATATCGTATGGAACATTTTTCATCATAACTAGATTAGGGCAGTAGCTGCCGG
>JAHWFP010173846.1:4601-22699 GCA_023313725.1 Lithobius niger | reverse complement strand
TTTTTTTTTTTAAGTCTTTTATACCGTAGAAGTAGTTTAAAGTTTTTTTATTTACTAATTTATATTCACTATCGTTGAAAGCAATCCGTTTACGGCCGCCATCGCGCTCCCACTCCCAGTCGGTTGTCCGCCAAGAGACGCGCACCTGCTAGCTCCAATGTCTGTGACCTTGACTTGCTTCGCGTAACGTCACGTGTGACTGGCCCCCGCCGCGATGAGGGATCACGTGTTACACACGTCCCAAACAGGGAATCCCAGCTTTCCAACGCGACCAAGATGGCGGCCCTTCGTTGTGTTACGACAGCTTGAAACAGGGGGTAATTTTAGCAAACTAAAGCAATTTCATGTCAATTTTGATAACACGGCCAATAAAAACATCAGTTGAGGTAATTAAAAGATGATGTTAAATTAAATAAATCCAAAATACGCATGCCAAAGTTCCTAATTCAGTCGGAATTACACCTATGTTGTATGCAATGGTGGTTTTTCTTTCCAAACGGGACTTTGAATCCTGGGTGCGTCGGGAGTTTTAGAAACGGTTTTGAAGTGACGATAAATTGTGGTTTGGACGCCAAGGGATTAAATTCGAAAAGTAAGACGGTTTAATGACGGCATCAAAAACTAGCAAGAAATAATAGCATGATAAACCAAAGATGACTTCCAAGTTGCAATAGTCGAGACAGTTTTGTTCATAAAATGAAAAAAAAATAAATACAGCTTTTTTTTATGTTGGTTTCGTTCTTTTATTTTGCTTTCGTTTTTTGTTATACTGTGTGCAATACAAAACGGAACGAACGAAAGCAATTTAAAAGGGAATGAAAGGAAAAACAAGGAAAGAAACCAATGTAAAAAAGCTGTAAATAAAAGACCTGTTTTGATTTTGATTTTTTTTTAATGCAACCGAAATTCAATAATTTTAATCTAAAATAAATGCATAAACTACATACTGGTTTCACAAATATTGCAAAATTTTGCAAATTATTTTTCGAAATGAAGCAGTAGGCTAAGAAATGAGAAATCCTTCAACTAGAAAAATGTTTTTTGATTGATTAATCTAATGACTGCTTTGTTTGACTGTTTCAAAAATAAACTTGCAGAATTTGGCAACTTTGCAAAAACAGTTCTGTAACCTACATGCAATTAAACTATACTGGTACTCTTTATAGCGTAAGACTTCTAAGCGTTTAATGTAAGAAAGTAATGTGAAACAAAAGCAAAAATTAACACCATAGCTGCAACTTATAAGGGGAAACAAATAAACAACTTTATTTTGTTTTTGTGTGTGAGTTACCCGGTATCTGGTACCGGCCTGGATCCGGAACCTAGATCTGGAACCGGTCCGGCACTGACATCAAATTAACCGGAACCGATCCGGATCTGGCAAAACGGTATCCGGTCGATCCCTATTGCTAACTTTGTACGTTTAAGCCTAGTACTACTACTTCTAGGTCTAAATGTACATACATAATAGTCCTAGTTAGTGTAGTGTTAATACAAAATTATAAACAAAAGTTATTCTTATGTATTCAAAATAATTACGCACTTTCGAAATTTTAAGTACTTGAAATACCACATAAGCCGCACTCGCGGATAACCCACACTCAGAAAAATACCTTACCAAAAAAAAAAGTGCGCAATCCTAACATTTTATGGATAATTAGGTGACCTGTTACAATGTGAAAATATTGATATTAATTAATCCACAGACAATCACTTTGCAGCATTAGTTCTGTTAAAATTAGCAGTGCGCAGCAATTCTTCGTACCCATTTAGAGGCCATTTTTTTTTGTTTAAAAATGTAAGTTAAACGGTTTATTGGATAAAACTTCAGAACGGGTACAGCTAGAGGCTTATGGTTCGCACTATTGGAAAGCTTGCTAAAACACAATTAAAATGGCGTATTTGAACGTCAAAATCGGTCAATACGTAGCGAAATTATCGACAACGGTGCACGCTGATGTGAACCAGACAAAATGAGCTCGAAGCTGCGATGATCGCGAAACATGTAAAGCATTGCGATAACACTATTATCACATGTGGTGTATATCACAATAATTTTTTTAGGTTCTCTCTGATCCCTATGCTGATGCTGCATTGACTGTAATAAACGTAAACACTCCATCTATTCTTCCACATACTTCGATAGTGCAACATCTCCACCGGGTGCTTAGTTACTGTCCCGTAGACATATTTCCTTAGGACGTTTTCTTTTAAAATAAGCTCTACGGAGGATGACCAATCGAAATAGATTTTTGCCATCGAACGCATGGGTGTTGTTGATTTCACTTCTATCATCCATTTTATAGTCATTTCCGGTGTCAGGTTTTAGTTTCACCGACGATGTTTAACTTGCACTTTCAATGATTATTAGTAAATATTAATTTTACAATCCTTAGTTCAAAATTATGGTTTCATGATGAAAATCTTGGATAATTAGACTAATTAGTCTCTAAGTCCAAACTTTTTTGTTAGCGCCCTCTGGAACTGTACAGGGACTTTCCAAACTACCCATTCTATTGACTTCGTCTGACCGTTTACGGTTCTGGAGAGTGCTAATAAAAAAGTTTGAACTTAGAAAAATTTTGCTCATCAGTTTTTTATGGACCACCCTTTACATTTATTGTCACTGATCATAAAGATATCCCGTCGTTTGACAGCATTTCCAAAATCAAAAACAACGTTGCGGCCGTCATTTGTGATTGTCAATTAAAATACAAAACTTGATCGCCATTCAAAATTAATTTCCTTCACTACTCACCTTACCACTTCATCAGTGTTCTGTTGACACAATGGTTCATAGAGGGACCATAACCTTCTGATGAGATCTGGATTAGTAGCAGTTACCAGAATTTGTGTAGTATTTGCTAAGGAAATAAATGTAAACTGATAAGGGAGAGCTAGTGAATTGAATTTACTGTCATTCACTACTTGCGTCGGATGTCCAACGTAGCTTGTGAACTCACAAGAAACATAGTTTCTTACTATTTGAAAAATACTAACCTTCAGTATACACTAAAATCGCTTCGATTTGCTATTTTATGCCTGAAATCAATTAAAACCTTTCAATTCCATCTTAAACTCAATTATATTAGTTTAGCTAATCACCTGCTAGGAGTGCTGCTGTTATATTTCATATAATGCTCCAAAGTATTGAAATCCTAATTTCAGTATGTTAGCAAAATTACAAGATGAACCTTGGATGCTAGTTATTAAAGAAAAGTAATTGAGTGTGTTTTCAAAACGAAAGGGTTGTTTAATTTTTTTTTTTACCCATTACTGTATCATATGTCAATGAAATATGAGATTCAAAAGTATCATTGTTCTATTGTTGCATTACTTGTAAATTAAAACTGTGAATTAGGCTAGTTGTTTTCTAGGGACAGTAATCATCTTGATACGGGTAAAGATTTAAAATTCTCATCCAATCAGTTCTAGGGTCCGTGCGTATAAATATTTTTGTGTGCCGTCGGCGATACAGTACTTCCTTAAGGGTGTTGTGGAAACATGATGATGATTGTGAGGATGTGAACCTTCATTTTGTTAGGTTATCATCATACCATGTGGGATCACTGTCAATTTGAAAGAGGACGAGAGGAAAGCTTTGATTAACAAATGCGAAGAGTATGAACACCGTTTGAATAATGAAAAAGTACGCAGCAGAGGAGACTACAGAGATAATTATTCTCCAGGATGGAAATTTAATCATTGGGAATTAAAGGTAATATATTTTTTCGTTTTTTCTTTAATGTTTCGCTTTAATAATTCAAACCGTGATTTTGTTAAAGTACTTGTGACAATGTCAGTATGGCTCAGCGGCCTTTGGTTTCAAAGATTGTCGGTTCAATTCCCCACTCAGGCAGTCTGACATACAAGTCCAAAAGGCAACGTAAATAGGTTTGCATCTGTATTTATTTTACTTTGGATGTTCGAACAATAAAATACTTCACAGTATTTGCGAAATGCGAATTTTCGACAGGCAGTTTGACCAAACGAGGTGGGCTATTTAGTCCTCCTGTCTTCTTCAGGCTTTGCTAGTGTGATTTTCTATTTCCATAACCGCTGCAGCCACATCAACATAGTCACTTCGCGAACACCATTCAAATCTGGCAGTCATCGTAACCTGCTGCGATAAGAGCACCACCCGCCAAATACAGCATACTATGACGACCGCCGGATTTGAATGGTGATTGCGAAGTGACTGCAGCGGTTATGTAAATAGAAAATCACACTAGGAGAGCCTGAAGAAGACAGGGGGACTAAACAGCCCACCTAGTTTGGTCAAACTGCCTGTCGAAAATTCAGATTTCATAAATAAATTTACCACAAACTTAATAGTTAATGATTAGATGAAAGTTTACGATCGGATGAATATAAGAGCTGTTTGTTTTAAAAACTACAATGTTATATAAGCTACATTCGGGTGCACCAGACTGTAAAACCATGGATGCACCCGTCCTTATAGGGTTAATTGCACAACGTTTTTACGAAGCAGAGTTGTTACGATTAAAATTTACGGAACTGTTTACTTCGCACATAACACTGATTTCTAAACAGCTATCGGGGTGCAATAAGTGTATAACGCGAAGGATTAACCGTGTCAAAAAACAACGCAATGAAGTAATAAGTGACCTAGCAAGCGAGGTCTCATATTAACTCTTATCATTTGATATCTTGTTTTGTCTCTCATGGGTTAGGCCAAAGGCAAAAAAAATTTTGCTTGATGAGCACTGATATAATTTATATGCAAATTTTTTTTTTTTTTAATAAACCAAGTTCTAATTTGTTTTTTAAAATATAGTAGCCTTGTATAATGTACATGGTCATTCATGGTTTTCAGGGTGTTCCGATCCGCATTGAAGTTGGTCCACGTGACATGAAACAAAACGAGTTTGTAGCAGTCAGACGTGATACAGGAGAGAAGTTATCTTTCAAGGAAGCAAACGCAGTTCAAGAGATTAAGAATCTATTGGAAAAGATCCACGAAAGCATGTTTACCAAGTAAGTTCTGGATTTTACTATTTCATGTTTTGACTTGCTTTCGTTTAGGGATCGACCAAGTCCGGATAGATCCGGAACCGGTAATTATTTTAAACCGGTTCCTACACAAATAATCAACTTCCTTTTTTTCTTTGCTTCTTAGTAAAATAACTAAGCGGTCTACGAGTATAAAAAATTGCAGACGAAATAATTATATTGTAACAAAAATATGAACTAGAGAATACGATTGGAAAAGAGGCAACCGTCTACTACAGTGGAAATTCATCGACATTATGAGAATTAATACACTTTTTCCACCACTCGAAGCACAATATGTTGTTTCACTAAATTTTCGGAGATAATTTGATCTCCTTCTTCCGAGTGTTGACTAGCGTCGATACCGATAAAATCTACATGTTGTGTCTGGTTTTTAAAAAGGGCGTCTCGTGCGCAGACCGGATTATCTCCGAAAATTTAGTGAAACAACAGATCGTGCTTCGAGTGGTGGAAAAAGTGTACTAATTCTCATAATGGAGAATACGAAATGAAGATGCACAAAAAGTCGGAACCTTTACTCAAGTTGTACCGAAAGTTGGCTCGTTAATCCGCGAAAGAATCGTTATTTAAAAAAGGTTTTTTGGTTGCCTTCGAAAAATCTCAATTACCTGTTTCTTACTACCTGCAAATACTTACTTCAGTAATTATGCTTAAAATCATCATTTTACGCTATCACTGCTCATTTATCAACTAAAAAACTCCCTTTTTTAGCTTGTATCCAAACTTTCTCTCCTCTCCCGCCAGGGGCGCTGCTACTCCTAACTAGGAGGCCGCCATCTTGTTTGTTCCCGTCATCACATTTTGAGCACGTTGTTGGGGAAGGACGTGTTTGGCATCGCTGCCTTTGTTTTCGAGTTTAGAAGCAGAGTTATCAACTTTTCTGGCAGAAAAATTGCCACGGTAGAAGAATCTAAAGAATTATTGCGTGAGAGACTTGACTCAAAAGACCAGAGCAGCGGCTGCTGTTTTGGTTGATGAAGGAACGACAGCCGGTTGTCAACAAGAAGGGAAAACAAGATGGCGTCGACCAACGGAAGCGACTTTGCTGAGATTCATGAAACTGTGGTGGTGTCGGATGATGCGAAGTTGATTGATTGTGCAGTGGGACAGGTGCCGTTCTCAAATGAAGAGCTGCTGGCGTCGATGCAGACCAAAGCCAACGTAATTTGATGCGAAAGCAACTCGTCTGGAGCAACGAATTACGGACAAGGTGGATTCGGCAGTGTCGGAAATGGAAAAGAAGTTCGGCGTCCTTATGGCAGATATGCTCCACATGTTGCAACCATTCTTGCCCAAAGAGGAAAAATCGAGGGATAATTCAGGGGCCGATCTCTGTTGTGACGGACATCGAGTCTTCATCCGTTATGCAGTCGCCACGTGGCGTGAATGACGTTAAGTCCGAGTCTAGATCCAAGCTCCCGCTCCCGGTGTGGGGAATAGCGTATGTCGTCTGAGGACTCCTGTGGAAAATCAAGGACTGTAGGAGTAGTAAAGTCCAGTGAGGGACAAATTTACGAAACTACTGGACTCCAGTGGAAAATCACTGTAGGAGTAGTAAAGCCCAGTGAGAGACAAATTTACGAAACTACTGGACTCCAGGGAAAATCACTGTAGGAGTAGTAAAGTCCAGTGAGGGACAAATTTACGAAACTACTGGACTCCAGGGAAAATCACTGTAGGAGTAGTAAAGTCCAGTGAGGGACAAATTTACGAAACTACTGGATATAATGAGTTTGTTTATGGCGTCAAACACCTTAAGAGCGTTGAGCGGTTAATTTTTAAGAGTACCATTATTATAAAAAAAAAAAAACCACCTGTATCGTTCCGGCCGTAATTCTCCGAGAAAAGGAGTAGGTTATAGGAACGATAGCACTAGTACATGGCTATCTCTTCCAGCCGTAAATCACCGAGAAAAGGTGTAGGTCGTAGGAAAGAGAACGCTGGTAAATAGCTATATCGTCCCTGCCGTAAGTCTCCGAAAAAAGGAGTAGGTAATAGGAACGAAAACACTAGTAAATGGTTTTCTCTTCCCAGCCGTAAATTCACCGGGAAAAGGCGTAGGTCATGGGATTGAGACCGAGATACGGCGACAGGGCACATATGAATGCGTCTATGTCGCCGGACTGTAGGTTGGCATGGGACATGTTGACGGGTTCCGCAGCGACACACCCTCGCGTCAGTGTCGGGTCGTGTGGCCATCGTGTCGTGTCGTGTCGTGTTGTCCATCGTGTCGTGTCGTGTCGTCATCGTGTCGTGTCATGTCGCCATCGTGTCACCTGTACAAACATCGTTCTTGTTGCCAGTGGTATGAGGTTAGTAAAATGGGACTTTATGGAGGTTCCCCCCCCCTCTATTTTTTTTTGCCTTCTACTATTTTCTCTTCCTTGGGTCCGTAGGCTGAGTGGGGGGTGAAAATATGCCCCTTTGGGGATTTGGCCGCTATATGCGGTCGCACGGGGGACCTGGTTCCAAAAATCTCAATTACCTGTTTTATATGCACTCTCTCAGGTCAGTGCTTCTTCCAGAGAAAAGAGATGAAAGTTGATTTCCCTGCCAGTCTCGTAGTTATTCCACTGCACCTGCGCGGATGTAGTCCTATGTAAATGCTGGCAGGCATTCATTCCTCATCTCTCTTTCTCTGCACTGCCACGCGATGCATTGCTCTTCCAGCTCCTCGTCCGCTTTAAGTTTTTCCGCCCTCCGCCTTCTGCGGGCTGCTGTCCCTCGGAACGGCCGTTCCTCTTGGCTTCTACCCAAGGCGGGTCACGTCTTCATTGCGTTTGGGCGGAAGGCGTATCAGTGCAAATTAGCGACATTCCTCGTCCTCGGTCCCCTCCCCCACTGCGCACTGCCTCCGTGCAGCCTTCTTGGGGTGGACCATTTCACTGCCTACTATCTGCTTTCACCTTTCCTCCCTCCAGCATTGTATGCTGTTGTTTTATTAGAAAGGGTATGATATCCCTCCGCACCGCCTCCATCTGCGCATCCTATTGCGTAGCTCTCCTTCCGGAATATATACTCCGACGATGCAGCCAGCTCTTCCTTTCCTACTGCCGGGATCGTACAGTACGACACATGCGCACGCAGCGTCCTATCGGGATCATTTCTCCTAGAGCAATCACCACGAGTGGTCGTCCCGAGCTCCCACGGGTCCCCGATACGCTACCGCATACCACCGTTTCGCGGAAGAACGCCTCCCTCCGCTACTCCGCTTGTAAGGTTATCGTACTTTCCGTTGTTTTTTCAACGGTTTTCTTGATACTCCATCCGTTCCTTCTGTCGAGGATGACTCTCCTCCGCCCTCACCGGGTTCTAACAACCTAACATCATTCCTCCGGAATGTTTTCGTCTGCCGTTCCTACTGTGGAACCGCTACCACGGCACTACCTTCCGTTCCGGCTCCTACGCCTCCGTTCCTCGAACGACCATTCCGCCTCCCATATTGACCTCTTCCTACGGAGGTGTTCCATTTTCTTCAACACAACGATACACCACAAGACAGGCGGACGCTCTTTCTAACCCTCCTTCCGTTCCGCAGATTCAACTGGGCGACAACATACTTCCGACTCAACTGGGTCACCGTTCTGGCCCTCCGCATACCAAAGTGCTTTCCGTCCCAACCACTAGGGAGGAGCCTATACCCTACCCCCCCCCCCCTTCCTGGTCAACCTTACGTCTCCCAGGCACCAACCTGATGTTCCAGCCGTGTTCCCATGGCACATTACTTCCGACTTGGCCTCCACGGCATCTTCTTTCCCACCATCGACCCTTCCATCGCCTATCATTACCATTTTTCTAGGCACAGACACTGCATCCTCCCCAGCTTTCCTTCCTCCGGGCTGCCAACACCTACCGTTCCCACTCCCGACATTCAACAGACCCTTCTGCGACCTGGAATGGCCTTCCAAAGTCCAGCCACGTTCCCCTCCGGCTGTATGTTCCCATCCTGTTACCATACAAGGAATCACACCTCTGGCACCAAAACCACCACCCACCCGCCGATGTTTACCTCCTCACACCATTCCTGTACAAAAGACATAACCTCACCGTCTTCACCTGTCCATTCACACTAAAGTCTGGGATCATACATTCCATGACTCTCCATCCACCTCCCATCCGAAGCAGATGGAATTTGGCAGCCAGGTCGCTTCCTATTCTAAAAAGAACTAAAAAGAGCCGCCGCTTACCATGAAAACTAAAAAAAAAGTCCTCCTCTGACCATGAAAGCTAATGAGATCTCTTTTTTTCTGCCTGCGATGCGGTTGCTCTAACAGCTAGCCCCTCCTCCGGTTCAACGTTCCTTGTCCGCTTTCTCTCCGCCCTCCGCTGTCCCTCCACCCTTCGCTGTTCCTCCGCCTTCCCTCGAAACAACCATTCCTCTTGGCTTCTGCCCAGGGCGGCTCACATCATCGTTGCGTGTGGGCAGTATGCGGATCAGTTCGGATTAACGGCATTCCTCGTCCTCGGACCCCTTTGCCACTACGTATTGCCTCTCTAAAATGTTTTGGGTTAGACCATTTCACTGCCTACTATCGGCTTACACCTTTCTCCGCGCCTTTCTACGGTGTCTCTCCGCTCCTTCTACTGCGCTGCTTTCTTTTCAGATATATGCTCCGACGCTCTTCTACCGTCGACATGTGCAGCTCTCCTCCACGTTACTCCCTAAAGGAGCCCACTTGTGTGGTTCAATCTACCCTTCCTGATCATGATATGGAACTCAGCCTTGTCCATGGAAGTGTGGCTGCGTTCCCTGCGGAACGCCTTCCGCCCTCCGCCTCATGCTGACCCTCGATCTCCTGATCACGGGACGAAGGGGGTGGGGGACTTGTTCCCTCTAGAAACGACAGTCCCACTTTTCTCGCCACATTAAAATTACTGACGTCCTCATCCGTCCCCATCCCACGTGGCGAAGCATCAAGAACGATTGTTCCTCACGGCAAGCTATCCAAGAGCCTTAATTGAAAAAAAAAAGAAAGAATAACTCCACAATGACCACATTCTCCGCCTCGGTCTGCGTACTGCATAGCAGGCGGACGTCCTCAGCATTACAGCCAACACACTGTGTGAAGGACTCTGCACCGATCCTCCGCCTAACACTACCCGCCGACTACCGACATAGCCACCCACTACACACTACTGCTGCGCAGCCTCCTTGCCTCCTGGCCATTTCAGTACCTACTGTTGGCCTCCGCCTCCCTCCGCTTTTAGCGATGCTTACTGTACTTCTTTAATAGGGGCATAATATCCCTCCATGCCGCCACCATCTGTGCATCCTCCTGCGCAGCCTCCTTTTAGATCATTTCTCCTAGGGCGATCACCACGAGTGGTCATTTTGAGTACGCCCCACAATTCTATATTCTCATTCCGCATTCCACCGTTCCACGGATGGACGACCTCCTCCACCTTTGCTACCTTTTGCCTTCCGCTCCTTCGCAAAAAGACTAATGAAAACCTCATCCCTTCCTTCTGTCGAGGATGGCTTTTCTCCACCCTAACCGGGTTCACCACGTCCCTCCACCATTCCTCCGGGATGTCTCTTGTCTCCCGTTCCTCTTCTGGATTCGCTAAACAATGCATCCCATTCCGGCTCCTACGCCCCCCGTTCCCGATTTTTTGTCGCCAGCCTCCTCCGGTACGAAATCTATGTTTTCCCTCCAGGGACCTCTCCCACCATACGACACGTTATGCCTGCCTCTGCTTTCACCTCAAGGCCTGGAAAGTTGTTGCCACGTTGACCGCCTTCGCCGGTCCGCAACTACCTCCTCTTGATCTGAACCTTTTTTCCAGCGAAACGTCCGCTTTAACCGTCCGTTCTATATTAAGAGGATGATGGACCTTTCCTCCTCGATCTACATCTTTCGTTCCTCATCCGAAATTACTATCCGTTTCGTCCTCCTTTGGATTTCAAACCAAAACACTACAGAACTCACTACAGAACTCAAGAGAATTCAAAGTAACCGGCAGTTCCTACCGGTCGGCATTAGGGAGAACTGTTCCAGGCTATCATGCCTCCTCACATTTTCGCCACCCCTATTGCAACTCATCAGCTTAACCCTGTTCTGTTCGACTCGACTCACACGTTCCTGAAAAACCTTGCCATCCCTGGCATTGTGTTGACAACACCTTTCCATCTATAGCCCTCTCGAAGGTGCTCCCAAGGACCACGTTGTCCCAACCCAAGTTCGGGACATCCCTTACGAATAAATGCGCTAGGGCACATTTGCCATCGTAATCATCTACGATCCGGCCCGTTCCCATCCTCACGGACCTACCTTCGGTCTTCCTTCTGGCCTTTCCTCCGGTATATCATCAGGCCAAACGGCTGCTCCTTTTTCCAGCAGGGATACCTCGGAACGTAACAACGCTCACATCCTCGGTTCCCCTCCGGTCCTATTCGGACGTTCTCTTCAGTACCAGGCTAGGTTAAAATGATTTTTTGTTGCCCTCTTCGGTAAAAAAAAAAAAATAATGATAACAATAACTTACTATTGCAATGTGACTTTGTCGCTTCAACGATCCCTAAGGGTTCCAGTCACCTGACCTTAAAGCGGCTGTTTCTCCTTTACCCTGGAACCTGCTTGCAACCGCCTCCTCCGGTGAACTCCTCTGCTTCCAGCCAGTTCTATTCGGAACCATTGCCTCCGCTGCACCTACACCAACCAGTCACACAACAAAACTTTCAAGACCTGAAGGAACACCTTTCCTCCCTCTACATCAGTTGCTTTCAGGTTCGTTGAGTTAAGTTGACTTCAGGGTAGCCAGTCCGTAGCCAGGGCGCCCGTCACCAAGGCCCGCCTCCGGTGACGCAGTCTACTGAGTGCATATAAAACAGGGAATGGAGATGTTCGAAGGCAACCAAAAACTCAATCTTTCCAGCAAGGCTGGTTAAAGATGGTTTTTGTTGCTCAACCGAAAATATACTTTACCTGTTTTACAAAACAGACCCCGCCCTTCCTCCCCTCTCGAGTTACCTTGGTGACAATTGAGAGTATTATGGCGAGAGATGAGGAATGAATACCTGCCGGCATTTATACTATAAGGGAGGACTGCGTCTGCGCAGGCGCAGTGGAATAACTACGAGACTGGCAGGGAAGTCAACTTTCGTCTCTTTTCTCTGGAAGAAGCACTGAAACCTGAGAGAGTGCATATAAAACAGGTAACTTATATTTTCGGTTGGGCAACAAAAAACATCTTTAACCAGCCTTGCTGGAAAGATTGAGTATTTCCACAAAGACAGTTTTAATTCGCTAGATTTTTTTTAGTATCTATCAAACTTACCTTGGCTAACCGCAAAAAAAAAACATAGGAGTAAATGGCAGGTTTTCCCTATCCCACCTGGTGAGTGAGTTAAGCCTAACGCACGAAGCTGCAAACTTTAAAATTTTCACCTTTGAATCTTTTAATTTCTGGAGAAAGATCCAAGTATTTACTTCACTGTGTAAATGTTGAGTGCCTTTGAAGTATCCTAAATTCATTTTGTTGGCGAATCTGCTCCCTTAATTCGTTTTTAGACTTCGTAAACATTGCCTGTCGAATCAGCAGTAGCAAAATGTTAAGTCAACCTGGACTCCTGGAGGAGGTAGTCAACTGTTGGAGTAGTTAGCAAACTCCAAAACATGATATGTGTGATAACACCATATTTAAATCTGCATATATTATTATTTTAAAGACAAATTTTTTTTCAGCTTTATTATTTTATTTGGCTTTACTTATATGCCAGGTGTAGGCATTGGTGCCCAACTCAAAAACCAGCCATGATTAACTGGTAACCTTGTTTAATCTGTAAATATTTGTTTAGTGTCTTTTTTTAATTTTTATTTCACCTTATGTTATTATTTTATTTGGCTTTATTTATAATTAAACAAAATTTAAAAATATTTTGGAGAATTGAAAAGATTTTTTTAAAAACAGGCATGATTTGATTAACTTTTGTTTAAATCTTTAAATTAGGGATCGACCGGACCAGGTCCAGATCTTTTGGACCGGCCGGTTTTGGGTACACCGGCCACGACCGGACCGACTCCAACTTTCGGCTGCCGGTCATACGACCGGCAATTATCGCTGCAATCGATGCGCGATAAAAAAAAATTAAATAAAGTATCTTCGTAATAAATTTTAGTTCGCAATAAACTTTAATTTGAATATGAATTTGTGTTGATTTACCCCTTCAACCGGGAATATTTCGTTTGCTGCTTCGTATTGACAGAGCAACGGTAGCGGCGTGGTTGATGAACAGCGTCGCCATATTGGTTTCAATCTGCAGCTAATTCGCCATTCATTTAACGGTTTTCACGTTCAACCGGAACACAACTGATGCCAAATAAAATTATAAATAATTAAATATATTTTCCTTCCTTAATTCGTTAGTTTGATTTGATTGAGATTAAATAAATTTAATACTTTTTTATGTGCGGTACTTCGATTGTATGGGACGCCAGTCAGTTCATAAGTTCGCGTCGCCAGCCTTTGCGTTGCGGAAGCACAATATTGAGCTAGTGTTGACCCCATACAAGGTTACTCAGTGATACGACCAAAACATGTGCATCGTGCTTGTCGAACTTTGTTATTCTTTCCCGCTATTTGGCTATTGATATGGCTCAAAATCAAAGAAAAAAACGATCCGTAAGCATAGTAAAGAGTTGTCCACAAAAAACAGCACAACATGAAAATTTGTCCGAAATCCAAAATCCATTTCTGATTCCGAAAAAAGTGGATCTATTTTCGAAAGTTTTAAAATATAACTTTGAAAACAAAAATATTCAGCTTTTGCTTGGTGCATCATCAGTACTGTGCAACCGAAAGAATGTCGACCATTTTTTAAAAATGTACGAAAAATAGGACGCACTTTTTCGGAATCAGAAATGGATTTTCTATTCAGAAAAATGGTTCCTTTTGCACGTTTATTAAAAAAATTTCCAAAATTTCAGGTTATGCATTTTTGTGAACCACCTCGTGTGTCGAAATTTTAGAACTTTAAACTTTATGGTCCTATTTGAAACCCCACTTACAGGCTATCTTTCATGAATCGAATCAAAATATCCTTTGTTAACTAACAATGTAGCCTACTTTTCTTGTGCAATGAAAATAAAAGTGTTTTGTGAAAGTGTTTAACATGGTGCTTAAACTGTTTGACCTAGATTACTAGTACTGAAAGGTGGTTATAAACAACACCGGTAAATGGATCTGGAACTGGTACCGGCTGCTCAAGGAACCGGGGCCGGTGGTACCGGCATGTAGGCAGTCCGGTCGATCCCTACTTTAAATATTTATTTAGTGTTTTTTTTTTTTATTTCAGCTGTATGTTATTTTATTTATAATTGAGCAAAATTTTAAAATATGTTGGAGAATAAAAAAGGTTATTTTTTTTTTACCCAAGCATGATTAACTGATAACCATGTTCAAACCTGTAAATATTTTTCTATCTTATTTTTTTTGTATTCCAGCTTTTTAAGTTATTTTATTTGATAAAAAATAAATTAAATTTTATTTTATAAAATTATGCAATTTTTTTCGAAATGAAGCAGTAGGCTAGGCTAATCAATGAGAAAATCCTTAATTTAGAAAAATATTTTTTTATTGATGAACCTAATTAGTGCTTTATTTGATTGTTTCAAAAAATTTAGCTACATTGTATCAAACCAGTGGAGTGCTGTAGCCTATAGGAACTACTGTACTCTTAATAGTACGACTTCTGAGTGTTTAATGTAAGAAAGTAGTGTAAAACAAAACAAAAATTAACACCATCTGCAACTTATAAGGAGAAAAAATAAACAATTTTATTTCATCATTTTTGTGTGAATTACCCGATAACCGGCACCGGCCCAGATCCGGAACCTAGACCCGGAACCGATCCGGATCCAGTAAAATGCTATCCGGTCGATCCCTACTTTCGTTTAATACTACTGAAGATTTAAAGAAAAATTTGATGCTTTGTTGCCATAATTGAATAGCATTGGTAATCTGTGAGTACGTACTGGAGAAAATGTTAATCCTTGGTGTTTCTGAGCATGTCTGATGTGATGTGGTTGGAATATCTGCAGAAAATTGGTTGCGATGCAATCACTGATGTTATTTTGGTTGGTTATTCATCACAGAACGAGTTGTCATATAACATTGTGCTTAGATAAACTACACATGTGTATCATGCCGATTCCATGTCGGGGTGCAGGGGTACCTATTTTCTGTATGGAGTTAGCCACAGAGCCGGTTACTTGCCTCAGGGGAGGTGATGGCTGTCTTTACTTCTTCCTCAAAATATATAAAATGAGACAGTTGGGTAATTGAGACCAAACGGTGCTTGGGCGCTTAGTTGGCTAAACCTGCAGCTCCGCAAAGTGCTGACAGGTCTAAAGCCTAAGTGTGACAAACCCCTGCTGGGTCAGCTGTACAGCCATAAACCTATTAATTTTTTACTTATATCCTAAAATGCTTAGCTGTATTTTAATAGCTAGGATACGTTGGATTTAATGCCTTATGTACAATAACCCCAAATTTAAACGAGATGTGTCAACTCTTCACCAGAGCACCAGCGTCGCCTAACAGCCACTGTTCTCTTCCCTCATTACTTCTTCGGACACCGAGCTGTCAACATGTGTGATTGCTTGGCACTACTATGTCCACGTTGTGTTCAGTGTGGCAAGCATTTGATCCCGACGACAAGCACACTTTGTTCCATCGTTGCTGCCCTTGTAACTTAATTTTTCTCCTTGTGAAACCGGCAAACTTCACTCCGAAGATAATATTAAGGGATTCCTTGCAACGTGAAACAAATCCGATCGAAGACAAGTTCTGGAAAGGAAGGATGCAAAGAACCGCTTCTGTTTTATCTCAATTGCGTCTATGCCTTCCCCCCCCCCCCCCCTGACTTCCCAGTATTTCTGGTTCAGTGATGCTCTGATAGACCGTTTAGATTATTCCGTTAATCCTCTAAATAAAACTACAGAACATATTTCAAACTCGACGTTGTCCTTGCTCCTTAAATTTAAAAATGCTCAAAAAGAACTCCAAGCTTACCAACACTGCAAGCGTGAGTGAAAGATCTAAATTTTGGGTTTAACACCTCTGTAATGTGTGGCGCATTGGCAACCCGGACAACTGCACTGTGACTGAGGTTGGCGCTAATGACCTTGCTGTCGACATGTAATTAAGCCTTAATCCACCCCCCCCCCCCTTCCTTTAGATACAAGGTATTTCTACCTTTCTTTTAGGCTTAATAATATCAATTTAGCTTAATTATGTAAGTCACAGGAAAGCTGTAAAGTCGACAATACTATAAACTGTTCCTACTATTCTTCCACAAGGTATACAGAAAATACCGGTATCTAGTCGAAAAAAATTACAAACATTCAAGGTAACATTGTAACTTTGAGCATAATAAGGTTGGGATTTACAATATTTGCTGTTGTAATTGTTGCTGTGGAAAATGTTGGAATCTAAAATCATGGAAATAAAAATGTGGACATGTATTCTGAGTTTAGCCACACCCACATCTAAATCTGGCAAGGCATGATGCTGAGCAGTGAGCAGTTGACAAACGGAGATGTTCCCCAAACCCACGTTTGAGTGGTCATCTGGGGCAAGACAACGCAGGCAAAAGCATGAACCCTCTCAAACAAAGTAATTTAAAGTCATAAATTGTAGGGGAAAACACAAAATAACGGCAACCGGCGTCTACAGTGATTTAAAAATGACATAAGTTTAGGAAGACACACAACCACCACATTGAACACAACAAAGTTCGCTTGAATTTTCAGTGAAGTGCTACACCCGTTCATCTTCTTCAGAAGTATATCAATTATCAACTAAACTAAAAACGTCCGAAAACTGCATGATGAAAGTTCTTAAATTCCAAATTTCAAAAGCACACGCATGTACAGTTGTATCACTGATCTTGATCTTTCATCTGGATATCCCACTTAATGTCAAGCTTGGATGCAAGCGTAGGTGCCACCAATCTGTCAGTGCCGTCATATATCGGTCCCGTGAGGTTCATTAATGGATGTTTAAATGTTGTGTATCGTATAATCCCCAAAGACTCCAGGGCCCTCAAATGTGCATCGTTGTGAGTGTTGGAATTCATCAGGATGGAAACCTTGTCCCAAGTAATGGGGTGTTGTATTCTCAGGTGAGTTGAACGATTGGTCTTGAGGAAAAGTTGCTGCAGAATAGGAAAAGGTGTGATGCTGAAGCTATGCGTGCTCCCCCACATCTTCCTCCCCCTTCCCTCCCCCTCCTCCTGTCCACCGCTACAATACTCGGAGTAAATTGAAAAGCAGCGACCATCTTGAACCGAGCCCCCCACCTCCCGTCTCCCTGCTAACCTTGTTGATGAACCCGCGAGTATTTCACCTGGTTACTTGCTGATGCCTAGTCACCTTGCCAACCAAAGAGGATTAGTGCACCGCGTTCCTTGCCAGAAGTGTGATTCAGTCTACATCAGTGAAACCAGAGGAACCCTTCTTCAATGCATTAAAGAGCACGAAGCTGCAATCGTTGCTTAACACCACCTGAGAACACAACGCTCATTGCCTGGGAGAAGGTTTCCATCCTGATGAATTCCAACACTCACTATGATACACATCTGAGGGCCTTGGAGTCTTTGGCGATTAGACGATTCACAACACTTAAACATCCATTAATGAACATCACGGGACCAACATGATGGCATTGACAGATTGGTGGCACCTACGGTTACAGCCAAGATTGACGCTAAGTGGGATATCCAGATGAAAGATTAAGATCAGTGATGCAACCGTACACGCGCGTGCTTTTGGAATTTACGAACTTTCATCGTGTAGTTTTCGTACTTTTATAGCGTAGTTGGTATACTTCTGAAGAAGGTGAACGGGTGTAGCACTTCACCGAAAATTCAAGCGAACTTTGTTGTGTTCAACATGGTGGTTGTGTGTGTTTTCCTGAACTTATGTAGAGGAAAACGTAACATTTAGATACAAAATTGATACGATTGATTAAATTTGACATACCAATCGCTTTTTTCACTTTCAAAAAATTTCCTTACTATCAGGATATCATAAATTATCTTAAAATAAATATATATATGGGGG
>JAHWFP010173845.1:9663-20846 GCA_023313725.1 Lithobius niger | reverse complement strand
CCCCCCCCCCCCCATACCCCAAACCTTAAATAACGATGGGTACCTTGTAGAATTTCGGAAATTAGTAATTTAGTTTTTTCTTTCCTCGCCAAACTTTATACGTATTAATAAAAGAATTACGTAACATACACTGATTACCTTCGTGCTACCACAAAAGCAGTTATACTGCAATCCCATAACATTTTTCATAGCAACCACGTAGCTGAAATTACATCGTAAAAACGCATGAAATTTATATAGAAAGAAGCTCTTGACGAAACACCTCGAAAACAAATTGTAAATACGAGCATCGAGACAAAAAATGAACTGAATTCAGTCCTTCATGCTATCTTGGAAAACCTCTGTTTCAAGTTGGTAAAATTATACTTATGTTGGTCATGCAGCTGAAATACAACACTTTGAAAAAAAGATACGAATTTGTTTCCTCTTCCGTAGGAAGAAAAGCACGCAGCGACCTGTCACTTCAACAATTGCATGTTGTTGATGACTGAAGCGCAGCAAATCTATATCGAAAACCCTAATGATGAAATATTAAAGGTACATTCCTCCCTGCGCCATTTTTCCCGATCCTCCACATCAAGTACGGCCCAAAAGTTCTATTTAGTTACCGTTAGTCAATTCCTTGCTAAAAATCCGTTTTAAAATATGGGTCTGCGAGATTTTCTGCGAATATTCAGAACTAATTTAATAGCATCCTACAATTAAATGATCCTTTGCGCGCTTACAATAACCGTGTAGTTTCATCTGTGTGTGAGCATGTACTATATTTTTAATCGTTTGATAATAATTACCATGAGACCAAAAATCTAAAAGACTAATGCGGTAAAAATTAAAATTATTTATGCCAATAGATCGCCGGAAAAAAAATTATAAAACACTATCCTTAAAAAATTATAAAATGTGGTTTGGAAATACTAAAATCATTCAGGTTTGGGACGACACAATTTTTGCATTCGTGCTGATTCGCCTACTACGCCCAAGGCCAACCGAGATAGTAGCTGCGTGCCTCGCTGCGCGGATGGCGATCTGTGTGTGGCTGTTATAAGGCAGGCGGAGTGTACCTTTAACATGTTGACATTAACATGCTACTGGTTGAGATCCAACCTCCTCAAGAATTTTTCATTAAAAATCTTCAGAACTCCAAATTCCATTTTAATCGAGCAATAAGCCTATTTATTACAGCATATGTTAAGCCAAACTTTACCTCTTCTGTGTCAAAATAAAAAGCCTCAGGATTCAGATCATTGTCCTTCCACAATTTGGCAATGTCTAGGTCATCTTTGTTTACTGCTTTCTCCATGTCAAACAGGATGGCCTTGGTAAAATCCTCCCATGATGGACACAAGGTAAATGCAGGAAAGGAAATACTTTCGTTCTGAGTAACAATGACGTCGAAAGAAGTTGGTTCACTCAAAAAATAGGATATCCTATCGTACAGCTGATACACACATAATCCAATGCAACTCAAGAGAACCACTGCTCTGTAATATGACGTTCTGGACGGGAACAAATGTTGAAGATGCATTATGACCGTTCAGTTTGTCGGACAAAATGGTCGCTGCAACATGATTCCTAATCAGTTAAGTGCTGCAGAAGTAAATAATTGAAAGAAATATAAGTGTACAACAATTGAGGATGAATTTCATGCCTAAGAACAATCCTAGCATTCCTCTGAAATGAGTACAATACTCAGCGTGTTCATCACAGACACACATGTTTTCATATTCGTATTCAATTAAGACACGGATTCATATGTCCCACTTTCAGATAATCATTCACGATTTCATATTACACCTGCAGGTGGAATACATTACCACTTTTCACTATATTGTTACTGCCATGAATACTATACGAAATACAATCTGAAGATAATATGTACCAACTCGGTCTCCCCACGAACTGAGTACATGGAGTACACAATATGTGTACCAGTAGTTCACAAGCTGTGACCAGCATGTGTACCGATGCTACACATACTGTGTACTACTTGTACTACTACAGTACACAACTTGTGTGGCTTCTGAGCAGGTACACATCGTCGTCGGAGTGTACTACCCAAAGTAGGCAGCCTGGACTGCCCTAAAATTAAGGTCATCAGTTTGAAACCAGGGTATGAGGTATCATCAACTGTACTTGAAAGAGTTAGCGTCCAGCTGAAAAAAGTAAAGTAGCAAGTACCTGCTGCCAAATAAATGCCTGCAAGTTCGTGAGTTGCTGGAGTTGCCACTTTACTATTAGCATTTCATTTTAGGCTATGCAAATGATCCTGATCACAACCTGCGCTTGCAACTTTTGTTAAAGTAACAAGCGAACATAGTGAAGAGCTATGAATAACAAGTGGCCAGCAATAATGCTTAATCCTTTCTTTGCTTATTTTTTTTTTATCATTGGTCACTATTAATTTCTGCTAATATTTTTTAACCATGTTATTACAGTCTCAAATTTTGACCCTATTTTTCTTTGTCAATGTGAATGCAGGGAAGTGGACTGGAAAGTTGTCTTTATTGAATATCGTGCCACCCTTAAACAGTGTGCTGGCTCTAACTGCTAAAAAGAAGAGCGATGGAAAAGAGCGATCTTAAATGTAACGTGGGGGCCTAGAAAATGCCCATCCTTCTCTGAAAGTGAGAAACTAACGTATGGCATGATAAACAACTTTGCGGCCAGTCTGTGAAACAATTCTCTCTGGATACCTTATCGTCTGGGTCACAAGATTAATTTTGTAACTTCACTACCGTGTTTTCTCGCTGTAACCGTGGGTGCACGGGTAGCTGCGAGCACTGGGGCGTCAGATTCGATAGGCGTCTTGGTCCCAGCTGTACATCTCTAGCTTTCTACAGACCCGGGTTCGATCCTGGGACGGGAAGTGTATATGTTTTTATCCGGCTGTTTCCCGCCCGGTAGGTTTCCTCCCTCCTGCGGCAAAAAACAGCTGTTTACGATGGTGCGATGGTGTTCCTTCCACTTAATATCTGCCGCTCGGGCCTTCAAAAGCTGTATCGCTTACTGGCCGACAACGTCTATTCTATTCTGTTCTGTTCTGTTCTGTTCCGTTCTATTCTGTTCTATTCTATTCTATTCTATTCTATCCTATTATATTCTATTCTTATTAAACATAGTTGGATTGCTTCACAAAAGTGGAACATCGTATAGAGTATCAATTTCATGGGATTCTCTTTCAACGTTTATTATAAAATTTAAATAGATCAGTCTGCTGATGAGGAACTGAATGCCACCTTATAGCATTCATTGCTCATGTCCGTGATAAAATACGAAAGTGACTTACAAGACTTTGGCATTGATATTCGATGGGTTATGAGATGCTATTAGTGTGCATTTAAATCTAGATCCATAAACTCCTTCAGCAACATTTGATGCAAAAAATATTCGATGATAAGTATACATTTGGGAGCATATAAAACCATAAATACACATATAAAATTATTATTATTATGGTTCATTAATCAATGTATCTGACATTGGGGTAAAGTAACGATATAAATCTATATAATAATCTTAGAGGCCGGCTAAAAGGAAGGCTAAAAGGAAAACCACTTCTCCCCTCTTTGCGCCCGCATTAAAAATGCGCTCTCCCACTCTACCTGCGTGGAAACAGGAGGCAGGCATGAGTGGTCGATCAATTTGACAAGTCGTCGGGAAGAGTGCCGGAAAAATGTCCCGGGAAATGTGTCCGTAAACTTAATTCATGATCGGCCCCGTGCATAGCACGGGCTTCCTCTAGTGAAGATATAAATTCTCTTCAACTAGAAAAACAAAATAGCATGTTCTCAATATGTCAAGTTTCATCTGAGGAACTTCTTCAGACAAAACGTACATCTAACAAGTAGAAGGATGATATACCTTCCTTTTAGCCCATATTATCTATAACACTAGCGATAACATCCTTTGAGGTCTTCAACTGCAAATGGGGTGGCTGTGTAACAATTAGCAACCAAATTAGATGTTAATGTATATTGGTTTAGGGTATGGTTAATCCCTGATTCCTATGAATTTCAGATGAACACTTTTTAAAACGTTATTACAATCCAAGTTTTCAACTATGCCAGGCCAGAACAGTTTAAAAGTTTTACATGAATTGAAGTAAAGATAATGGGAGTGACTTGTATGACGAAAATGAGCAGGAGCAAAGCTCCCCCATGCTTCTAATGAGCAAATATCAATATTTTGCCAATAATTATGTCTGTAATCGTTGCAAGCCCCGAATGTTGAATACTTTAATTAAATGATCCTGTGATTTAATAAAAAAAATTAATTATATGACGTCTTTATACAGTCTGGATTCCAAATGAAGATTCTGTAAGAAGATCAGCAAGTTTGCGTAGGATGGATTTAAGCCTGGAAACTGAGAAGTGAAGTGTGCACTATTATCTATAATATGTACTTTTCGCACTCACAGGTCACATTCAAAGCGCAGACATAATACGATTGGGATGCAAACTACAGCCCACGGGTGGTTAAGTTGGTGGAACATGACAGGAGAAATGACGATATGCCTCATAGTTTTTGGTTCTGCATAATAATATGATTGGGATGCAAACCTCAGCCCACAGGTGGCAAAGTTGGTGGAACATGACAGGAGAAATGACGATATGCCTCATAGTTTTTGGTTGTGCATAATAATATGATTGGGATGCAAACCTCAGCCCACAGGTGGCAAAGTTGGTGGAACATGACAGGAGAAATGACGAGATGCCTCACAGTTTTTGGTCTCTCATGATAATATGATTGGGATGGTGAACCAGCTACTGTTACGTACGAAATTACGAACCATTATCTCACTCAGGAAACTTTGATTTTACTTTTTGGGAGAAATGTTTATTCTTTAAAATAGTGTTTCATCTTTTAACTCATCTTTTGAACTAGTAAAGCAAAATTTCTGAATCTTTGTCAAGTTAGATTTTTTTTATCAGTAAGTATGAAGGCAGTACGCAATTTGGAGCACAACTGAACGTTTTGCTTGGCCTTCATAAGAATCAATTACTCATTAGTAACCTAGTTGCACAGCTTTTTTTTTTAATGAATTTCTTGGAGCCTTAAGACAAACTAATGCTTAAGCAAACTAATCTTCGTATAGACCACCTGGTTTAGTTTTTTAACCTTACTAGACGTTTTTGAAGGAGAAAGTCTAGTTGGGTAGGAAAAAGGCAAACCAGGAAGCCTCTGATCACTGCAAGGGGCCAAGATAATATCCAGAACAGACCAGTTCGTATCCCATAGCCTTTGAAGGAGCATGGTAGTTAGTATCTCATGCTATTCTGGCCGGCACAAACTGGCATGGACTTTTCCAGACTCCCCGTTCTATGGACTACATCAGCTCCTTCAGGGAACTAAGCTGAACTTTACCACTGCTCATCTCCAACGACCACCGCCCTGTTAGTATCATATGCTAAAATTAAAAACTCCTCAACTTCCTCTTCTAGCCAGAGAAATCCATCCAAAGAAGCTCGTGAAAGTTTTTGTGTAGTATACTTACACTTGATGAAATGGTAAATTCTATTCACAGAGGTTTGAGTAAGAAGAAATTTCCATTAGTTACCAGGGTACTCCATCATTTTCCAACTAGTTTGTTGCATTCCATTCGATACATACCATATTTCACAAACACGCCGTTGTTCTCGTTCGTCATTGGCTAACTCATGGTGACGTCACGGCAAACAGCCATTGCGCATGGTTTACTACAATGTCAACACAATATTAGAAAGGCAGACTCGAGGTGAAATACAGAATTGAAACAACTTCTGGTGTTTGATTCTGTCATAGGTGTTAATCATCATCTAAGGCTTGAGAGTTCGATATAAGCACCTTCCTGAACTTAATAAGCCTCCGGGTGAAAGTGATGTATCATCAAAACGATCACGCAAGCCGTCCCCAAACAGCTTCGTTAATATCCCAGCAATTTATTAACATGACATGACGTGCGGTACGCTAGCTGGAATGTCTGTACTTAGTTATTACCTGTATATAAAAAATAAAAAAAATAGAAATTAATTGCTTACCTTGACACACGATAAATTTACGAGGAAGGCATGACACACTTTTCCCATAGAAATAAAGTCCAAATTGAAAAAAAAGTTGCTAAAGCTTCGTTAAATAACTAATAGATATCCGTGAGAAATAGGCAGTTAACCACCGATAATAGCTCGTTTGTGAGACGCGGGGCTATTATCGCCGGTGAACCGCCTGTTTCTCATGGATGGATGTTTTAGTGGTAAGATGTGACAGGCTAACATATCGACTTATTGCAGCTTAAAAAAAAATTTTGTTTGTGAATTATAATGAGTTTAAGAATTTTTAATATACGACTCAAGATTAATGAAATGCATACGACTAAGTAATGTGAATTCCTGAACAGAAACTTCCCGTTAGAAACTTCCTATCTAGTAAAGTAAGAGCTAATGAAAGCCGTCTTTTTTTTCTGTCCCCGTTTTCGAATATTGTGTTTAAGGTAAAGCCGTATTTTTTCTACTTTAATAGTTTAAATAAGATTAGAGTAGTAGGTTTTTAGGTGTATTTCAAAGTGTCAGTAGCCTAGTTTTCGTACCTATGGGGAAAAACTTTGCCGGGTTAAACTTAGCTTGCGACATGTTTTTTTTTCTTTTTTTTTTTGTGTTGATACGAAAATGTCGCCAGTTGCAAATGTGCCTGTTTTATGCTGGTTTTGCAATAGGATGTGCTGATTGAATTTGTGTTGTGTAGTTATAAAAGGTCCGTCATTATGACAAGTGGTGGAGCTGTCACGTGGTGGATTAGGGTTGTGTAGGCCCCGTAAAAAACGTTACATTATCACAAAAGTGTGGGCAGGGCTCTCAACAGTACTGGCCGGATCTTGAATGAAAAATAGCATTACGAGACTGGGTTGGCAATACGCCGCCGAAAGTGCCACTGATGCGATTGAGTTGCCGCATTTTGTCAACCGAGGGCGACACCCTCGTACAAACTGCCAACGAACATGTTGCGTTCTTTTGCAAACGCAGTGAAATAGCTTAACTGTGGCTGAGTGATATTCGTAAACACCATTTAAAAATACTCTTATAAATAATAAAAAATTTGCCACCAAAAATCTACGTAAAAATTTAAATTATTATTTCGAAAACCGCCAATAGATGTCGCGTCGCACCGTACAAAGTTGCTACCTCGAAGAACAGACCTGGACCATGGTTTTTCGATCAGCGTCTTTTCCCCAAAAGACGCTGATCGAAAAACCATGCCTGGACGAAATGAACCAGACGTGGCGGCCATTTTGTGTACCACCTAATATCGTTGCAGAGCGGGCCAGTTAGTTTAGTGACCATGGTGTGGGTTATCAAAATAAACCCCATGTTGGCGTGTGTGGGTTTCCAGATTAACCGTATATAACGACTACACGTTTAGCAAGGGGGTATATGCTAGCGTGACATCACCACAGTGCATTAAATAAAGAAACTTTGAGTGTTACTTTTATGAGACATATAGCAAGTGTGTTAAATAAGTGCTTGCGTGTGACACATGTGATGTGCATTTACCACATCATTTAAAATAATAGATAACGCATAACGTACCATCACAGTCGCAGTAGTCTTCGCAGGTACGAATTAGTTGTGCCTTTGCCTGTACAGTGTATAAGCACGGGGACCACTGCCTTGTTATCGACTAATGTTGTCGACAAATTTAGCTCAATATCGCTAAAACTATTTTTTTTCTAAGTCGGCTGTTAATTATGATAACAAAGCATTAACTTAATACACAAAAATTATTTAAACTTGGTATTTAAACATCGTTAAATCATTGTTAATGCGTTAAATGTAATACTGGGGCCAGAGAAAACACTGCTCGTGAAAAAAAGCAAACAAATCAAAATACGAGTGACAGGAGAACCAAGGTCTAGGGGGGGGGGATTGAGGCTTAATGGCGCGTCGACACCAAGGTCTAGGCTCATGGCTTCAGCAAGAGTAGGAGAGCAAACCAATTTCAAATTAAATATCTTTTGAAGAACACGGCAACGCCACCAGCATGTGTACCCCTATCGTGTCTCAAAACATTGTAAACTGTATTATGGCCCATCGTTGAATCTGGGACTGTCGTGTCAACCAGGTTTCGACTACGAAAATTGAATCGAATTTTTTTTCCCGGAGAGCATGCATCTCAACAATTCCATTTTTTGTTTTAAGCTACGTCCATTAAAAAGACAACACAAATAAGTGGTTATAACCTCGGATTGCTTAAGGCGTCCACTTTTAGTTCGACCAGGCCAGATTACAATAAAATCGCAGGACCATGATTGATTGTCCAAGCCATTGTTGCTTGGAATCTTTGGTTGTCATTGGTGATGTGGTCTAATGCTGCATAGCGTAAGGTAGTGTATTATTATAGTTTTAGGGCGCATGGAATTAGGCTGGGGCCTCAATAAAACATAAACTGAATAGTTGCAACATGGAAAAGAAACGAAATTTAAATTTCTTGGTTGCGAATTTCAAAACCCTCCCACGCATTTGTAGCCTAAACGGAAATTAATTAAAAACAAAACCTATTCTCCGTTTATTATAGTTTTTTTTTTTACTAAAGTAAATGCTTTTATTCGTCCGCTAGCAACGTTAACATAGAGATTTTATTTTTTAAAACTCCGTTTTGTGCAAATCCACTAGTCACGTGCTACCTTGCAGTTATTTATTTGGCAATTCGGGCTACTTTGGCGGAATTGGTAAGCATGACATCACACCACGGTCCCAATCAGTACATTTTCACAACCACAATACTACCAGAAGCCAGGAATGAAGCATCTTCTCTAGTCGCTCCATCTTTGCTCTGGACAACGTACGATTACAAATAATGACTTCGAACGAGAGACAAGTCATCAATAAAAACGTGCAGCCCGAGTTCCATTGATGGCAAAAGCGCGTAAGCATAAAATTTAATAACGCCTGAATTGTTCTACGATAAGGCTTTTGGCTATGGGCCATAGGGCTTCGTCGGGCAGATGACCGGGTGCGGTTAACGCTCGCTAAAATCCTTTGACCCTTTTGGTTGCTTTCACCCCTTTCATTGTTTGTATAGAGTGTATCCACGCGACGCGTGAGCGACGGACAGCAAGCCCTTGTGACTGTGAAGACTAGGTAAGCAAAAAACCCGCCAAGTTTCAGCCATTGAACGTCTGTGATATCAAAAACGAGCCAAGTTTCCACTCATCAGACATACAACGCAACTTTAAAACTTGGCTCATTGCAAGCCTTTTTTTTTTACTTGAATAGTTTGGCTATATCTTATGTTTTCGAATAAATATATATGCAGTGAATTTCATCGAAATAATGTCGAAGATTTTTTGTTACAATATCTTTTGCTTGAATCAATTTACAATATAGTTTTAGAACTCAGATGGTGGCGTTTTGTTGAACTACTGCAGGCTAGCGTGCCGCCTTGTAAACTATAGCTTTTAGTGTGGCATTATTTACGAACCCTTTCTGACGTTACGAAAATCGGAACCTCCGCGATTTGCTACTGAGTTTTGAAGCTCGTAAATAGTTTTTCTTAACTGAGAGCTGATTGATCATCGGAGTGACCTATTGATCGTTTCAACTCGGATGTTATTTCGCTTCGTGTTCGCGAAACAATAATGAAACAGCAGCAGGAACAACAACAATGAACTATAGCGCTTATTTTGATGCTGGTTGTGCATCTTGGGTTTTCCAAACGAAAGGCTTGCAATGCGCCAAGTTTTAAAGCTGTGTTGTACTGTATGTCTGGTGAATGGAAACTTGGCTCGTTTTTGACATCACAGACGTTCAATGGCTGAAACTTGGCGGGTTTTTTGCTTACAATTTATTGTTTTTGGTTTAGATATCAAGACTTTGGGTAGCTGCGCCTAACGTGATTTTTTTATTATTTATGATCTTCTGAGATTTTTACATTTTTGGAACTAGGAATAACTAATTACTCACAGAAAGGAGCCAAGTATTAATTCTACAGAAATTGCACATTTCAGATAAAATGGTAAAAACATTTAACTACAGCAGTAAAGTTTCACGTGGACTAAATAGTACAACAACACTGCAGTAAACGAAACCTTACAGGAAAGTTTATTTTGTTCCTTTGCTGTTTTGACTTCGGGTCAGTTCAACCTAACATTAAGTATCAAAACGAGTTGGTATTTATTTTCTAATGTTGTAGGTGTCTGACGGATTTTGTTATTTTCCAATAACAATGCAAATATATTCAGTATGGAGGAGTTCCGCACGCCAGATATACGCCGTGACAGCAGGTCATTTGGTGGATTCTTTACGTTTTGGTTTGCCAGGTTTTATTGAAGCTTTACACTTGTTTATTTTCGGCAATGATTCTTGGTTAGGTATCAGTAGTGGTGGTCAGTGATCTTATGATTATTGGTGTAATACATTTTTTTATTTTCTAGTCGAATAATTTCCTTTAATGCAAGCTAAAAATAAATATATTACTCGCAAAAAGGAACCAAGTATTAATTTCAGATAAATATTACTCATGTGTTGGTTGTTTCTTGACTGTTTATGGATATGACAATTTTCTTTAGCAATAACAATTTAACTTACTAGTTAGTATGGGGGAGTTATGTGGCATTACAGTACGTCATTTCCGGTAAACCGACCAGCGTTTAACATGCGCCTGCAAATACACGTGATACGCGACCGACACAATGCTTTTAGGGTTACGAACAATACTTTAACAATCCATAGTCCCCCAACGCGCCAGTTAGCTCACTAACTCAATGACCCTCCATTCCCAAACCACCAATGGTATGTAGCATTAATGTCGCCCAATGCCCAACAGCAACTTTCATTTCAAAAGGTCTTCTGAGTCGTTCACAATCGGCTTTTTAAAGTCTATGGAAATTAACATGACTTCCGGGCCACTAGTACGTCATTCCAACAGATTGTCAACGATCTTTGATAGCAATTTTTTTTCTAGAAACAGTCGTCCGACGAACCAAAACCGTTGCCCTACATTATAGGGACGTAATGCCTGATTGTCCAACAGATTTGCAGCCGTTTTTGTCGCATGCAAGTTTTTTATCCAGCTACTTGTTGTAGTCTATAAAACTTTTGCTTCAGATAAAGACACATGCTTACGCTTGCCGCCTTCATGCAATTTTTTTATCCAGCTACTTGTTGTAGTCTATAAAACTTTTGCTTCAGATAAAGACACATGCTTACGCTTGC
>JAHWFP010173842.1:26337-57275 GCA_023313725.1 Lithobius niger | reverse complement strand
ATTTATTTCGTAGCTTTTACACAGCTGTTTTAACTTAATATTACATGCCTTGTATAATTTAGCGTTGATATTACTTCTATCAATTTTAGCCTTTTCCAGATCTTTCTTTTAATAGTCATTTGCTCTCTAATTTCCCTAGGTATTTTTACACTACTATTTTTCCGTTTTTTATAATACACAGTTGATTCGTTTACAAGGTCAGTTTTGTGAATAGGCTCCACTGGCTATCAACTGTATTGAGGTCCCTGAGACAAGAGTCCAAACAAATTTTATTTAACTTCACCCATAGGCAATCAAAATTTAGTTTACTATAGTAGTTTACTCTATTGTTGGTATTTGTTAGTTGATTAAAGTTAAGCTGAAAAGTCACAGTATTGTGGTCACTTGTACTGAAGTGTGCAACAACATCAGTATCAAAGATAGCTCGCTCGTTATCAACCAGAATGAGGTCAAGAGTGTCATTATTTCTGGTTGGCTTTGTAACTAGCTGGTCAAGACCGAGGTCCAGAATACATTCTAAGAAAATTTATTGATTTGCATTTGATGTGCATCTGTTTATCCAATCAATGTACGACATGTTGAAATCTCGTAGTACAAGATTAGTAAATGTTGGATCAACGGTTGACCGAAGGTAATTGCACATTTTTAAAATAAGTTCTTTATCCCTGCCGATCGGCAAATAGCAACATGTTAACCTAACATTAAGTACCGGGAGGACAAAACTTAGTACCTCGGATTCTTTAGAGAAGGTTACTGGGCCAATTTTAATTGAGTCGCGTAAGAAAACAGCAACACCACCACCTCGACCAGTACAATCATGCCTAATAACCACGTACGGCGCACCGTGGATCAGCATAGCATTGGGTATGGTGTCATCAAACCAAGTCTCAACGAAGACTACCAGATCATATTTAAGTTCAAGTAACAACATGTGTAGTTCGGGTAACTTCCCAGCTGCACTTTGAGCATTAATGAGGCAACCAGAAGAACAATGCCCACACTGTGGCTGTACCTGGTTTTGAAATTGCTTAACTTGCTCGAAAATTGGGCTGCAGGATGTAACACGGCCACACATTCGATTGTACAAACCAAAAGTTGATCCAGTCAGACATAGATCATGTCGCTTATATGTTGTTAGTTTTCCTCACAGGAGAAGTATCCATCATGATATCTATGATTTAACCAGTACAGTGTGATGGCACACTCCAGTGCAGCCTTTTCTAGCACTGAAAGATGGTTCCAAAGGCTCCACATCGGCACGACGTAGGCATTCCCCAGTTCATCTGATTCCCTGGAGACTGCGCGTAAATGAATGCTGAACAGCTACCAAGGCATCTATGTCCTTCAGGAGATGAGGCGACCATACCGGGATCGCATACTCCAATATAGGGCGAATGAACACCTTAAAAGCTGCCACGAGGGATTTCAAATTTTCTGATCTAAAACAGAGTTTCATTATGGCTAGTCTACGTTAGGCCATTGAGGTAATTTTTCACAATGCATGATGGACGCTTTTAAATATGGTGTAAACCACACGCCCAAGTCCTTAGCCAGATCCAAAGATTTGAGTGGATTGGATGCAAGTGAGTACTTGAAAAGTGGATTAGAGTTACCAATGTGGAAGATACTACATTTGTCATAGGAGAGTGGGAGCTGCCAAATTTTGGACCAATGGTGGACATACTGAATGTCGTTCATAGGTGACATTCAATCATAAAAGCTGGTCACCACAGTAATCCACCACATCTTCTGCGAACTTAAGGCTCGGTCAGGAATCGGCACCAGGTGGTGAGAGATCATTCAAAAATATGACAAAAAGCAATAGAACGGCAATGATTCCTGTGGCACTTAGCTCGTTACTGAAAGAGCTGTAGACACCTCTGATTCTACTATTACGTGTTGTGTGCGACCGCTATAAAATCTCCCAACCAACCCAGCAATTTACCTCCAACATAAAGGTTCGAAAGTTTGGCAATTAGTTTGGAATGCACCACCGACTCAAATGCTTTCTTAAAATCGTAATATACAACATCAGTTGGAGCTCCCACATCGAGGGCACTAGTCCACTGATCGAGGACGAGCAAGAGTTGTAGTGTCGAAGATTTCCCTGGGCAAAAATTTGAATTGATCCCTGACCTACAAATCGCCCTCATCAAAATATACTAACATGTTAGAGCGAACTATGGTCTCCATTACTTTACATGGTACGACAGCAGTGCTATTGGGTGGTAGTTTCGTGGGTTATAAGCACCACCACTTTTGAAAACTGGGACAACGTTCGCTGAACACCACAAAGACGGAATTTATTGGTTCTTCAACGAAAGATTAAAAATAAATGTAAGTTGTGTTGAGATGGTGTTAGAGACTTATTTGTAAAAAATGCGGAAAAACCATCTGGTCCTACGGCACGACCAGGTTTAATCTGGGAAAGGACAGCCAGGACCTGTGCCTGAGAAAAGTTAACCGAAGTTAGCAAAGAGGTGGTACTCAGATTGCAGATGGGATCCTCGAGAGGTGGGGTAACCCCATTATCAAATACAGTATTAGAGATAAATATCTCATTAATTATGTGGGCCTTCTGTCTGTTATCCGTCACAAAGCTGTCTTCATCATATAGTGGTGGCAACCCTCGATAGATGCGTGTTTTAGACCTGTACAATCGGAAAAGAGAAGCCAAGTTCCCTTCCTTCAATGCAACCAATTCACGCTTGTATTCACGCTTGTTGTGCCAAAAATCAACTTTTGCCCCATATTCGGTCTTAAGCCTGCCGTAAGTAAGGCGATTTATCTTAGTTGGATCAGTTTTCAACTTCTGCCAGACTGTCAACTTTTTGTAGGCAATCTTTCTGATAGCAGCTGGAAGGAGCTTTGGCGTTGTCCTAGACGAGGACTTCACGCTACATGACGTAACTAATTTACCAAGAGGGCTGTGAAACCCATTCCATACATTGTTAATGTCCTCCCCATATGCACTGAAATATGGTATCCATGTTATTTCACTAAGTCGGCTAATTAAGCAGATCAAATTCGAGGCAAGACACTATTCCTACCGTTTTTGTGGAGGAGCAATTAACCTTAAACTATAACACGTTATGGTCACTTGTTCCCAGTTTGTCCTATTGGTTGAGGTCGAAACCAAGGCTATCGTTGTCCATAAACACCAAATCTAGTGTATTATTTCCTCTAGTTGGTAAATCAACAAGCTGGATGATCCCTAAAGGTACCATTAGACACAAGACTTCACAATGTGGCTTGTCCAAGGCAGTACCAGTCTGCCAATCTACTTAAGCTAGATTAAAGTCACAGAGAATGATGTTCGAAGAGTTAGTTTTAACTACACCACTCAAAAAGGAACAAAGTTCGGTAATTTCGAGGTGGCAATGAGTATTAGGCAGATAGCCCAAAACAAAGTTAATCCTGTCAGCTGGGAGAAAAAATACTAACGCTTCCATGTCAGCTGCTGTGAATGACGTCTGAAGTGTCCAAGGTATGACTTATATGCCACCATAATTCCCCCGGTCCAATCGAGCCAAGTTGTAGCCAAAGCCACCCAACACCATGGCGTCAGTAAATGCACTATGCAACCAAGTCTCGACCAGAAAAACTAAATCTATCTTGCCCCCTGCCAGCAGCGCTTGGATTGGCTAAGATTTTTTACAATAGAAGAATAAATAGTTAATAGACAAAAAATGGACACTTTTAAGTTGTAATTTAATTTTGATTGCGACTGTACTTAATCATGCTTTCTGAAACGTCTGACCCAATATACATAGTGGATGGGGGAGATCTGTAGTATGTAGGAATGTACTATACTCCTTCTAAGATATTTTGGCATATTATATTTGCATTCGTTTTTAAAAGGTTTTTGGCATCTTGCGTTAAAATAGCAATGCCACTTAGGAGTAAGATAGGCCAACTTTTACGTCTTAAAATTTTGCAAAAGGTTTTAAGATGTTTCACCATCTTAAAAGTTTGGCATCTTATAGATAGATGTCTTGAATAGGTATCTTTCAGAAAGTTGCTTGCACAGGTTTCTTATTGTGTTGACACGTCATTGCAATGGTGTGTATTGTTTAAAATATTAGCTGAATAGAAATAATAGACAACACCTTGGCTGTAAAACCAAGTGTGAAAGAAAATTGCAAATCACTAGGCATCTTTGCCTTATAACTTGAATGTGGACCAGTGTAGGTCCACATCACGCTATGGAAAAGTTTGAAATGAATAAAATACAAGCTATTTGGCAACCCCAGCAAAATTAAACGTTTATAATCCTAATGAAAGTCAAAAGCTTTAGCAACGTTTTGTTAATCGTGTAAATGTAGCATTCTTTAGGTGGTTCGTAGGCTTATAAAGAAAGATACCATTTGATTTATTTAAGATATTACTTTTATTTACTTAGGATTAGCACGATAGGCGACTTCATTCTAAAAGCTACGTCAGGTGAGTAAATCAATAGTGAAGTTTCATAGCGTTGTGATTGGTTAGTACGGGACTAATATATAAAATTAAATGCGACCTACTTACAATGCGTGCAAAGATAAGAAGAAAATCTGATGCAGAAAATTACCGTTTATTTCTTGTGTTAGTATACTAAGACCAAATAAATTAAGCTCTTGATTTTAGGGTAAATTTTGCTTTTCTAATCGCTTCGCAGATATTTGCAATTTATAAATATTTTCTTCATGGTCTTATGATTTAATTAATTGGAGCACACCTCCGCTATGATCACACTCCAATGGAAACTTAAACCGCACATCACACAAAAATTACAAGCACTCTCAATACCAGTAGCACGGGTGTTTGGACAAGGTTTAGCAACCAAAAATACAGAATCGGACGTGGGGTTGAGGAACCACCAGAGTAATAAAATGGGCAAAGAGCGAACAACCAAACAACAATGAGATCATAGTTTGTTCATGACATCATAGTTTGTTCCTGCAAAGTTTAACTTGGTAGGTAAAAGTTTCTTTCTTTATTACTAGTTTTCCTAATCAAGCCATGGCATCAGGAGCTGTTTTCAGCTGATACAATAATCGTTGATGATAAAGTAGCGGCCTTACTAGCAGACATGTGTCTCTTAACTGTAAGCAACTAAAACATATTTTGTAAGGCTGCAATTATCCTAATTACCTATCCTGATCTTTACCAATATTAGCAACATCAATATAAATTGGAATTGCTAGATTAACCCCAGAAAAATTGGTAATAAACAAAATTGAAGATATTTCCCTTCTTGGAGCATGACTTTAACAATTTTGAAGGTTTTTTACCAGGTTTTCAATGGTGTAAAACCCAAGCATATGTCTCTTATTGTTTAGAAATTAAAAGGCAAAATGTAAAATTTGACTGGGGTGGGGGGTTTGTGTTTTAAAATGATTTTAGCATTTTAAATATTATTTTAAACCAATATTTAAAAAATAATTATGTGCAGTTAGGCATATGCTTATGAAATGCTTTCAAAAGTAGTTTTTTGTATAAAGACATGTGTCAGTATTATGCTTTTGGTTAATTGGGAACTGGAGCTGTTATCGGAATCTGGTTTAGGTACCCAGAATTGGTATTGGCCAGTTTCATTTAATGATCAGCTCTGGAACAAAAACTAAAAGTTTAAGGATGAGTGTCCACCATTCATAGAGAGAAAGATGCATCAATAATGTATTCATAATACTCTCTAGCTAAGTAACTGTCTGCCTTGGTGGTCGTTCCTTGGTTGAATGGTATCAGTACTTTCAAAGGCCGATCCTTTTTGTAAAATTGACGGATTCCTTATATCAGTTTTGGTTTTGCGTAAATTACAACCAAGTCACACGCTCATTTCACGGATTATTTGAGAATCACGAATTTGAAAATAAATTTTTGGTAGAGGGAGGTGGGAAACCCAGCCAAATGTCAAAGAAAGTATCAACAGTGGAAATAACGACGGCCCTAGTATTGTTTGCAGTAAGGAGCATTTTTAGTATTCAATATTCTATGAATAGAAATAAAGCCATTGGGGTAACAGTGAGATAGGAAGGCAGGAGAAGAGGGAATTGGTTATGATTTTATTTTATTGTGCAAGCGCATTTCCATGTTAGGCTGTTGAATGCATGGTTCCTTTACGTGGCGCCATTTATGTGCAAACAAATATTTCAAACGTGAAAAAATTTAGCTAAATTTCTGTTACATTTAGTAACATTAAAGGGAGTTCTTAATAGAAACATTTCACATGGGTAGAATAATTATGCGAAGTGCTAAACACTTGGCTGTAAACACTTGTTTTTTTCAGTGTAAATTTATGGATTCATACGACTTCCATCAAATTTAATATTCCTTATATGGTATTTTAAGTATCAAGTGTTCCTAAGGACGAATGATAGTTACAGTATAAAGTTTCCAGCAGACATTTTAAATAGAGAACACATCTTCCACAGTATCTAAAATGCATTAGTAACTTGTGGTTTTTCTGACCTAATAAACTGACACCTTACAATGTGAGCAACTTTACTTCTCTTCCAACTTCTTAATACAACTTCTCCTCTTAAACCGACAGCATCTTTGCTTTTGGCAACTTAAAATAAACTGTTACCTAAAAATGTCTGTTTTATAGGTTAATCAGGTTGGCATTAGTGGCATAACTTAGTCGGTGTGGGCCCCGGTGCAAGAAATTATAGTGGGTGTCCTTCTCCTCCCACCAGTCAATGCCACCACACACATATGAAAAAGCCTATATATAATAGCAAATAACCCGTCTAAGGACAGCATGTGCTTGGTAAATAGTATGTCAAGTTCCCTTCGTCCTTCATCCCCTACTCCCCCTCACTCCATCTCCTTAATGTGAAGTACCCGTCCCTCCCCAATCCAACACCATTTCTTCCCCCTTACCCCATCTGATTAGGCTTCTTAGCATAAACGCAAGTGATCTAATGGGCCTGACCCATGCGGTAAGGACAGAGGGAAAAAGGAAAGAAGGAGAAAGGAAAGCTGTATGGGACTGCATAGATGCAGAAATCTCGTTGCTGATGCAATAGTCCTCGCTCACTTACGGCTGTTAAAAGAAAAGTTCATTAGTATGGTAGCAAGTACAGTAGTCCAAAACTAACACATGAGGCATCGGCCCTTGGAAAAACGCCTGGGCCTCAGTTTGAACCACCCACACTGGGTCCAGCTCTGGTTTTCATGTCTTGGTCGAAAGCTAGACTTCAGACCCTCTGTTTCAAGTGTGGACGTGGTCAGTACACGGGCCTGTGCTTTAGGGAAACGTTTTGACAGCACAAGCTCTGATAAAAAGTAGCGAGATAAAAGGATAGCACATGGAGGTGAAGGGTAATAAACAATAGCGAGATAAATTGATAGCACGGGGAGGGAGAAAGGACCAACAACAATGCCGAAAATGTTTGAGCGAGAGAAAAGTAATTAAAATTCGGATCCTGGCCGCGATGTTGGGGTCCTTATTGCGGGGTGTGAAAGACGGGTATCGGTTTTTTCTTTTTTTGTTTGCCAGTTTTAAAAGTCGGGTGTAGTGTGGACATCGCTGAAGACTTAATAATTTTAAGTTTCTGAAAACGACCATTCTGCAGTTGACATCAGCAAGGGAATAGTAAGACAAAGATCACAAGCCATGCACACGCATTCATTGTTTTCATACGTTGATAGGTGGAGAAACACGAAAGGAAGGGGCAACCCGTAGATACAAACAACAAAAACTGATATGCAAACCTACAATACAGCTGTAAAATTTAAATCTTATCTTGATTATTTTCTCTCCCTCTTCCCTTTTCTCATTCGTCCCTTCTTGTTTTCGTTTTTTTATTTGTGTTTGGTGTGTGTTTGATAGCTTGAAATGTTGGTGTCTTTGATAGTTTTGCATCTTAAATTAAAATGACATTACAATTTTGCAGCTTTCATTGATTTCATCCTGGGGGAAAAATAATATATTGCACAGACTTCGGAAATTGGTACGGTACCATCTTACATTGCCTCAATTTAGTAACTGATAGTTATGGCGTCTTAAACAGTTAAAAATATAATCATTTATATGGCCGGATTTACATATGGTAATTAGATGCATGTTTTTTTTTATTAAATTATTTGAGCGTTAAGTCAGCTGAAGCAACTTAATGCTTGTATGGCTGAACCGGCTCAATTTTGAACATTACCAGACTTTTAGAGAAGCAGAAATATCTGGTAAAGGGAGGTGCCAACCCTGGGTTTCGATCCGGGAAACCTCCGATTATCGTAGGGGCCGAAAGATTGTCCTGAATTAGCCAGAATAGTTCCCATAGCCGCTGAAAGAGCATAGTAGCCTCTCACGCTACCCTGGCCGGCAGTCCTGGTGGGGACTTTGCCAAGGTTCCCTTTCCAGGGGTTCGACCAGATCCGCAAACCTCCAGCAACCAGGCTGAGCTCTGTCACATCTCAGCCACGAGTTGTATCTTATACGAGATCAATCTGATATTAGAACTACCTTAAACTGGTAGTATCTTAAAACCTCTAGTCACGGATCCATTCCATCTTAAATTAAGACAGGTCATTGATTATCATGGGGCTTTATCAACCAAACCTACTAATACCAGATGCAAGTAGCAGCAACAGTTAGTTAACACAAATAGACATATGTCATATCCCATGATGTCACCCTCGCCCACGGAACACCCTACAATCGTGACGTCATTAATGCCACAAACACGTCATTTCACCAAACAGGTCCTTACTACACCTTCCCACTCCACGTGACGTCACCCTACAGACATCCCCAGTATGAATGGGGAAATTCTTCTAAATTATTTGCAGACTATAGTCATCATTCACACTTGCCAAAACGTTTTGTAGCTTTGGGGCGCATGGCATTAGGCTAGGGCCCCATTAAAATGCAGAATGGTTAACTAAGAGATGAAGTATCTTTTATTGCAAAGGTTTGGTCGGTTTTTTGGTACGGTACACGAATCCAAACTAAATTATCTGCCCCACAACTTTAAAAGGGACAATTATGTGTTCGTGAACACCATGGTAACTAAGTCATTGAATGATTAACGTTAGCTGAGGTAGGGCCAAGTGAGGAGGGAAGCGCTGATTGAGTGAACGAAGCAAACGAAAATCAGCATCAAACCGTGTCAATTTTGCTGATGTAACGGCTAATTGGGCAATAGCAAAGGTGAAAATTCTGAATGAGAAAATTTATAAACATAAAATATCTTCAGACCAAAAAGGTACAGATGACGATTACACCGTCTGATCTTTCTTCATTCACACGCCTCTAAATGTTGTCATGTCCACCCAAAACCCAAACTGGTATAAAAGAAGCCGCCATGTTTTCAAAAACGGTCGGCCTTTCAAAGTAGTAGTATTTATTTATTTATTTATTTATTTATTTATTTATTATTTACTTATATACTGCGCAAACATTGATGTAAATATGCTTTTGTCCGAGCCCATGGCTATGGGCCGAGGCTCGTGAAATCAATCAATCAATCAATCAATCATTGATAAACATCAGTCGTCACAATCTGGATACGCTAACCTGATTTATTTGAGTGAACAATTCCAGCTTCATGCCATGATTCAAATTAACCTTGTGATTGAGCGAAACGAACCATCATCAGTGTTTGGTAGCCAGTATGCTCAAAATTGCGATTGAACAAACTTAAGCCTGTGAAACAAACACAAACTATAAACCACAACCGTGCCACTTTGACTCAACTAACGGCAAATTGGGCATTGGCAAATGTCGAAATTATGAATGACAACATCAATAGACATAAAATTCGTCCAGACAGAAAAGGTAGAGGGGATGATTAAACCGTCTGATCCTTCGTTCGGTCACAGTCATATGAAATGTGATATCCACCCAAAACCAAAACTGGTATAAGAGAAGCCGCCATGTTTCAAAAAAGGTCGGCCTTTCAAAGTAGTGATATCATTCAACCAGGGAAAGGCCGCCAAGGTTAACCCTGTTAGCCAATTTAATCGCACCTGATCATACTTTGGGCGTTAAAAGAAAACTTGAAGATTACTAACTCCAGTAGCAATGTTCTAGTTTTCATTTAACTTTCGAACTATTAGTAGGTGGATTAACTTGGCTAACAGGATCAACCTTGGGGGCCTTTTCCTGGTTGATTGATATCACTACTTTGACAGGCCGACCCTTTTTTGAAACTTGGTGGCTTCTCTTATACCAGTTTTGGTTTTGGGTGGATAAACTATAACTTGATGGCAGCCTTGCTTTGTTATAAAGATTTAATTCAGAACGTTCAACTTTCATGCACAGTAAGAACGGCTAACTAAAAATACCTTGGCCATTCATTTTATTTATTGGCTAGGATGACACAGAAGCCAGGTTTTTAAATTTATTTTTAAACATTTCTTGCCGTAAATAGATCTGCCCCTCCCCTACCTATTTTGTGTTTAGTCTACCAGCCAATCTCAAAAAAATCTCTACTTTACGAGATAGTAAAACCTGAAAGCTAGAAAAATTACTTAAGTGCAGGGAGTCATATGTGCCCTTAGGGATCCTCACTAGGGTGGATGTAGACTCGTGTGGTGGTGCAGCTATCCTGTTTGACGTCATAAGTAAAATGGTCCACATTCAAACGTATGTAAACCGTTTTAACATCGTATTGCTTGACAACGTAGCTTCTAAAAGCCGCTATAGCTAGTAACAATTTAAAGGGATTGGAACTTGACAACTGGGTTTGCAGCATTGTCGGAGTCTCGTCCAGCTCTCATGCCACATGCAACTAATCGTGCCTTGTATTTCTGTAGAGACCCATCAGCTTTGTATTTCTTTGCGAAAACCCACGTGGGCCCTATTATTTTCTTGCCTACCGGTCAGGGCACATATTCCCAAACATTCAACTCATTTAACTTACGAAATTCGGCGGCCATTGCCGCCTTCCAATGCTAATACTCTGGACTGGCCATAGCCTGTTTCAATCTTGTACCAACTTACTCGTATTATCATCATAAACATTAGGTAATATGGGCAAACTTGGGTCATTGCCAGTATAGCAAAATGCGATATTAAGTTACCTATATACCTATCTGCTCATGTGATAAAAATGGAGGTAATGATGCACTGCCATTTACCTGATGAAGAGTGGGGGTAATGGCGTCCTTCCATTTTTCATCAATCTGGAGGAGGGTGGAAAAGTGCTTTTTACTACCTTTTTCCCGGCTTTCATCGATCTGGAGGAGGGTGGGAAAGTACTATTTGCTACATCCTAGGATGCCACTTCCGGTCACCTGATCAAAATGGGGGTAATGATCCACTTCCATTCACCTGATGAAAAGTGGGGAGGGGGGGGCATCACTTCTGGTTTTCGTCGAACTGGAGTAGGTGTCTTTTAAAACCTTTTTTTTTGTTTTTTTATCATATTCGTCGAGATGGCGGATAGTGGAAAAAGCCTTTTACTACCTTTCAAACGATTTCGTCGATCTGGCGGAGTGTTGTTACCTCCTATGGCATCACTTCTGGTCACAGGATCAAAGTGCCGGTAATGACATAACTTCCGTTCACATGATCAAAGTGGGGGTTCCGGCGGGCCGCCGATCTGGAAGAGCATCCCTTTCACAACCTTTTTTCGGTTTCATCGATCTTTTGGGAAAATACCTTCTGCTACCTTTTATTTTATTCTTTTCATCTTTCTGGAGCAGGGCTTAAAGTGCCTTTTGCTACCTCGTATGACGCTGTTTATCGGATGAAAAAAGGGAATTAGAAAAGAAATGACTCTTGTTCTTTTATCCTCACTGGCAACGACTCTGACTTGAGATTTAATCTAAATACTCCGATTCATTTGGACTCTGAAAAGAGCTACGAATTGGCGCTTATTAATTTAGACACTTATAACAGCACATACAACATCGAATCAAAAAATAACGAAATTAAATACTCCACAGATGCTGGTATAACTTAGCAGAAAGTGATAGTCACTCCCAGACCTTACGAAATTGAAGATTTAAATAAATTTCTCAAAAACTCGTTGGATCAAAATGGTCATGATAGGGAAGCTATTTCGATTCTTTCAAACGTAAACACTTTAAGAACGAACTCAATAATTAACGATTCAAAATACGGAATAGCCTTTAAGAGTGAAAAGAGCTTGGCTCGAGTCTTGGGGTTTCATTTAGGAACCTACTTGAGGAGTCGAGAAAGTCAAAATACCGTCGAAATAATAAATATAAACACAGTTTTTTTTATCACGTTGACATCATTGGAAATTCTTACGTAAATTGTGACACCCAACCCACTTTATATTCGTTTTATCCAAATTCACCTCCGGGTTTCAAAGTCATCGAGTCCCTGCATCATTTGAGGATAGCATATGCAAACGTGGCTATCATGATGTTACGAAAATTTTGAGACTTAACAAAAAACTGCTGTGGATACACTAGCCAAACAATAATAATAATACTTTGCTCACTATTTACTTTGACCATAGGCATCTAGACTCACTGCTCATTGTTAATCAAAAGTAATTAACGTGGCGTGTAGGAGGTTATATTGTTGTAAGATCCACTGTAAGATCCACTGTAAGATCCACTTTGCAAATCCACTGTGAATGATAGCAGGGTTTTACAGATTTCATGAATTAAGATGACCCCTGTTTGTAGGTCTCACACATATGTTGTTGTGCGTGGCGTAGATCAATTTTGTAAATTTAGACTTATTTAATTCAAGTTTCGGTAATTTTTTGTTTAGCAAAATTTATTTGTTGGCTTTTTTGGTGGAAACAGTTTGCCACATTGCCAATGTGGCTGCGATGCACGGTAAACAAAAACTGGTGCTATCCATACTAATAATGAATTGAGATTACTATTATTGAAATAAATAAAAAGAATGTCCGGCTTAAAGCCTGATTGAAACTGAACGTAGTAAGCTAAAAACAACCAAAGTAGGCTAAAACAAACAAATTAACTGTTGAAAAATACCCAAAATGAACTCAAAAGCTCTAAAGTTTGTCTGCATATGCTATTTGTGAATGGCCCCTTATGCGCTAAATGGCGCGAATGCGTTGTTGACACGATACGAACGGTATTATTACACCATCAAAAAGATGCTTAACTAGCTTGCTTATCTACAGAGAATGTTCTCTAACCTTTTCTGTTTTGCAGTATTGCATTTCCAGCTTGCTGGATATCTTTTTGTCTCGATTGGGACAACATTTTCCAGGATCGTTACCGCTATCAACTCGTCCGTATAGGACATGTTGAGCGTGCAGCGGCAACAGAGCTCTGTGATCTGCTGAACTAAGATACCTAACTTTGCAGGCCCAACGCTACCGAAGATATACAAAGTGTGCATATACAAGCGATTTTTAAGAGTAAAACCCCACACAAATACGTTTTGCAACTATCAGAACCACTAAAAGATACAGGCCAGCATGAAGAGGATGGTGGCGCCATCTGTTGAAAATATTAAAAAACTCAAGATAGCCATGTTTGCATATGCTATCCTCATTTAATCTATTTAATCTATCATGGATGTACAAGTCAAACTGAAGTTTAGAGCAGCAGTGCCAGCTAACACTGTCTGTCACGCTCTCCTCATTGGCGACAATACACTGAATCTAAAGTTGGACAGAGGCAAAGTCGAAGTTGTTTATTAATAAAAAAGATATGGCGCACTAGACTGTGAAAAAAGAAAGGTGGCTTTTTGCCGTTGGCGATGCTTTGGACGATTTTGGCCGGAATTGGTGGGTTGGTGGGAGGGACCGCTGAGGTGGTATCTGCCGTAAAAAAAAAAAAAACGACGTACAAATTCTAGCTGAACTTGTGCGACATCATAAGCAAGTGGAAGGTTCCAGCTAGAAAAAAAAACTGAACGAGAAACGAAACCAAAAAAACATTGTCCCGTGGCAAAGGTCTTTACTTAAGACCACCCAGAGTTTAATTGACTTTGATAAACCTTTAACGAACCATGATTTAAACCAATTGGCTAGAGTAATGAAAATTCCGAAATTTAGATGTACAGTATTGGACAATGAAATTTAGGCAGAAAAATATTAGCTTCTCTGCTACGCTCCTTTATGGATTACTTCCTCCAGGGCATGAATGACTGCGAAAGTTCGAATGTTTTAAGATATTGGTTTCAGAAATGACGAATATGCATATTTCATGTCGCAGGTTGGATAATAATAAACTGTTACAATGAATAAGAATGACATTAAGTCAGTTTTAGTGGTTAGACACTGTAGGCCGACGAGTCCTCTTCTCGCCCGCAGGTAGGGGCGTTCGAAGTGAGGACCGACTTGCAGACTGAGATTTATTAATTTAGTCAGGATAGGACCAGGCTTGGTACGGTTTAAACATTGGCATAATGCTCTTGTATCCTTTGTGGGTGTAAGAAAATAGTGTTAATGATTTTACTCTGGGAACTAATATTCACCGACTAAATGCAATCTGCAAATAAAAATTCCGGAAACATTGGGCTTAGTGTTTTTCCCCTATATTTACTGACTGAACCAGCAGTAGAATCACTGAGGGGGTCGGAGGCGGGGGGGGGGGGGGGGGCGGAGGACATTGATAAACTGCCTCAAACCAACCAAAAATAAAAATTAAAAAAGGGTTGGGGCTGGCATTCGTTGAAGTCAAATTCGCAACATGCAAGTTGAAACGCTCAGTTCCAAACTTTAGTTTTGATTCCTATAAGCGACGATAAATACTGAGGCAACCTCTTAATGGAGAGGGAGCACGGAATACGAGGTCACGTAAACATCAACATGATCGGTATTCGTTCAATCAGGTCAGCATACATATTCTTAATAATATAAATCTTCAATTCAACTTAATTCAACTTATAGATAGGAGTTCGAACCTCTAACTTTCATTCCTGATTGATGAAAAACATTAAACTCAGGAGCTTCATTTCTCGGCATGGTCCCTCGGACACTACTCAATCAGATCGCGCTTTGCGTTAGGGAGGCGGAGGTAGGGAAGGGGGATTCGCGCGGGAAGAACAAACATTGTAAAACCTCTACTATTCACAACTGCTGGCAACACACTGCTGTAAATGAAACTCTGGATGTGGATTAAACTAAAGACTGCAAAAAGTCAAAGGAAAAAAGAAGCCATGTAAAAAAAAGGCCACAGCGATAACCAGATGAAACTGTTTACTGTTCTGTTTAGCGTTTTTTTGTTTTTTTGTTTTTATAGGTTGGGTTGGGGGGGGGTTCAGGCTCAATGGCGTGTCGACAACTAAGTCATTAGCACAACCTCAGTCACAGTGCAGTAGTCTGGGTTGTCACTGCACCACGCATTAGAGATATTAAACAAACCTAGGTTATAGGTAAGAAATTTCTCTGGGAAACTTGTTTTTTTCCTTCTGCTTTTTTCCCCAGTTTTTTTTCTCGGATTGTTTTCCTTCCATAATTTTCCTCGGATTGTTTTCCTTCTGCAATTTTACTACGGTTATATCCGACATTTTTTATTTTTTTATTTTCATGGCATATTTTTCCATATGCAGTTTACTGTCCATTCCTATTTTGTGGGGCTTTTCGTTCTGCGGAAATCTTTCTCTTTGTTTTTTTTTTTTCCAATGGCTATTTTTTCCAGGTTTCTTTTCCGTAGGCTTGTCTTTCCATAGCTTTTTTTATTCCTAAATTCAACATTTCTTGAATGCATTTCTTTAAAATAAAACCGAAAAATTGACTTTCAAATAAAATCATTATTAAAACTGTTGCTCTATTTATATTTATAACTGAAGGAGTAATGGAGTATTTTAAAGTCAATTGAATTCTTTACAGATAGGTTTTGTCGCGCATAATGATACTTTTTCCTGAGACTGAACTAACCACCACGTTTTCTTGGCCTATCCAGATCCCATAAATATAGATTCGCAGTTTAACAGATTGACTTTCTTCATTCTGTGTTCAACAAATAAACGTTTTTTTTCAGTTGCAATAGCAGACACAGTATTGTATTTATTTCACGGGTATTATTATTCGTTTATTGAATTTAACAACCTCATAATATGTAAGGATCTCCCAAAACAAGGCATGATTAATCGATGTAGACTTGTAGTTGCCCCCTCCGAACTGTCTAAATTTCATTGTCCAATACTGTACTTTTTGTAAATCACACTTCCTTTAAAACTTAAGCTTACTGGTAAAAACGGAATCGTAAATTTGGAAGATTTCCACGATGGAGACGGAACTCACTGGGTGGCCTATTCTATCATTTCTGGTGAACCCTGTTATTTGATAGTTTCGGCACCATGGGTCCTCCCTGGTCCGTGGTTAACTACTTGGGGCCGGGAATTAAATGCAATTATGAACGCGTGCAAAACTTTGACCAGATTTGGTGTGGGCAATTTTGTTTATTTTTCCTTAGGGCCTTCTCTAAGGCTCGTAATTATGAAGCTGTTTTAGACAGGATGAATATCTATTGAAAAGTGACGTGCAAATCTAACTGGAAATAAACGTCTTCCGTATAAAAATCTTCGACTGTGCGTACCGCGATGGCCGAATCTTTTTCTATTTTGTAAGGAATGTTGAAAATGGTAGTCATCGAATGCGCGTCTTTTGTTTTAGTAATGAGAAAGGTTTTCATTCCCGCTATACATTTAAGAACGACTTCTATGCACGGATCGTTGCAGTATAAAATTGCTTTACGAATTAAACCAGAACTTGTACTTATGTAGTTCGTGATAGATCCGGAATTAACGAACCAGACGACTTATTTATGCAAACGGCTTTGCATGCAGAAACTGATTATTATGAAACAATTTTCGTGCACAAATTTCTTCATGGCCACGTCACTGGGTAAAGTCGGCTCGCTTAAATTTCTAATCGGTTTGTTCGAGGCATCGTAGTATATCTTCTGATCGTCTTGTATCAAGCAATTGTTGTCGACGACTATCTTTGAAGCGACATCACTCGGTCAAGTAGGTTTGCTTAGATTTCTTATCGGTTTGTTAGTTGCGTTGAAGTCTACTTTTTGCTCATCCTGTAATAGGCAATTCCTATCAACATAGACCTTTGTCGCCGCATCAGCAGTATGCTGGGGAAGGCCACATTCTTAATTTGCTTTTCTTCGCGTAGAAATTTCCATAAGATCCGTCTACGTACAACGTGTTTTTTTCGATGCTAGAAATGGTGGAAGCTAACTCGTCGGAGAGAAGAGTAATGCTTGGAGACAAGTCGGTTTTAAGTTTCTAAATGTCCGTTGTCAGAGTACTGATCTGAGAATGAATGACGGCATCTTCGGGTTCAATAGCAGCTCCTACCTTAGTTAACCGCTTGCTTTGCATATCGTAGTTATATGCGGGGGTTAAAACATATCCAAGTCCTGGCTCACCACTCGTACCGACTACAATCGAATCAGTCTCTCTTGCACTTTTCAACGGTTGTCCAAATTTGTTGACCGACATCCTTTTTTAAACGTGTCTATGATAAAAAATATTTTACGTATATAATAAAAAGAATAGCTCAAAATTTCTCAACCATCCTGGTAAACAAATCGTTTCATACTCTTGCAAAAAAATTGCTGAAAGTTAAAATCAAAAATGGTACAAAGATTAAAAACAGCGTAAAGTTTTCCTTGTCTCCATTCGTACAATTTAAGGATTTAAAGGGTTCGGGGACTTCCGTTTCGGATGAAAAATCAAAATATAAAGGGTGGATTTCAAATAGCAACCCGGAAACTAAAAAATTGTTGAAAAATCTTAAACGGTACATCTGTACAAAACTAGATATTGATTTTGACAATCAAAAACTCAATTCTATGCACTTGGCTTATTCCTGTTACTCATCTTTTGAAAAAGTGAACAAGGGTAATGTTGACAAATCACTCTGTCTTAGAACTTAGGTGTACGAGAATATTCACAAAACTAAAGGAAAACTTAATAAAAATATTATTGACAAACCGTGGTTTAACTTTCCATCTTTCAACTCTTTAAATCTGACGGAAGTCACGGGAAAATTATCGTGGTGTACGTCAACAACGAGTTTCCCAGCAACGTGAAATTATGGTGCAATGTAGTTTTTGGAGTAGCTAATTATGATACTTCCGAGAAATTTACCTACGAAGACTTTATGGGTTTGGTTTATCCGTAAACATTAAAAAAAATGTGTAAATAAAAAACGCGATGGAAAATAAAAACTACGACTTTTTCGTACCGAAGAAAGAACCTAAAAATCATCCGTTCCTATCTTCGAATATCAGATGTCTAATTATATGCTCCGCAAATTGTGGAAAAACTAACTTCCTGTTTAATTTCATCTGCAGCGAAAGATGGTTCAATTACGATCGATTATTTATTTACAGTAAAACTTTATGACAACCAAAGTACAAAGCTTTGCAGTCTATATTTACCGAAATTGAGGAACAAATTGGATAGAACGTGCATTTTTTCACGATTCTCAAAGTGATTTAATTTTGCCCGAAGAACTAGACCCAAAATTTCGAAACCTGATTCTTTTTGACAATTGCCTTTTGGACAAACAAAAAAACATCGAACGTTACTTCGCTCAAGGATGTCATTCAAATGCCGATGTTTTTATTGCAGTCAATCTTACACGCGAATTCCTAAATAAGTGGTCAGAGACAACGCAAATTTATTAATTCTTTTCCTCGTTGATTAGTTAAATTTGAACACGTTCACGAAAATCACGTTGGCCCCGACATGGAATTTTCGGACTTAAAACGTTATGTAGAACGTGTTGGAAAAAACCTTACGGGTTTTTATCAATTAACAAAACGTTAAATGAGGGGAAATACAAACGTTCGTTTTTACCTATTAAACAAAAGAATGGAGACAAAACGAAAAATCGCAAAACTCAAAAGACGTTTAACTAAAAAGTTTCTAAATCGATGTTTGAGCGAGAAAGGGCAAGAAGAATCGCCACAAGAATTGTTTAAACCGGTAGTAAGCACCCAGACATAGGTGCTCGGTGTAGCCACGCTGATTAAAAACACTCTAGCCACGCAAACTACCTCGATTAAAGCCTATAAAGAGGTGGAAAGTGATGAGGATGACACATGAAACGGATTTATCATTGACTCCTTCCGATGTCACTACTCCTAGTGAGAATCCCAGTTTCAGTCTCGCTGAATATTCGAGTTCTCCAATAATGCAAATTTCTCCCCAGGCCAAAACTGAATACGCTACTACGACCACTGGCCCTCATATTCCGTGGTGCAAGCTAAACGCATTTATACTCCCCTGGAGCTTCTCCACATGTCCACTCTTCGGCCCCTCGATTGTTTGTTACTTGGTCAGATTATCGGACCAACGGCTGCGTATTTCTTGATACAATTTTTCGAAAATCCCAAGGAAACTGATTCGGTATTTGGACTTCAGTACGAAATAAAAAAAGGCGAGCTAACCATAGCGAATAATGTGGTTAACATTCTTGAAAATGACATTACGGTCGGGGGGATTAGTATACGGGGAGACGCGGGCTTTGGAGTTTGCTAGTTTCTAGTGAGTTGAAAGAATCCTCCTACTCACCAGAAGTTAAAGCAGCTTACGTGGGCATCTCACAAAATACCGACGCCATTTTTCCAAAACGATTCCAAAACTCGTAAACTCAAATCTAATCGTAGCACCAAGTACGTAACGATGGTTCGTTAGATTTAGGAGTATATGAACAAATCTAAGAAAAGGGGGGCCCGTTGCATGGTTAAAAAGGGGGGTAGCAGAGTAGACTATAAATATTACGATGATCCTAACGACTTGATAAAAAGACTCACGCTTTTATACGAGTCTGTATTGGCCGGTCACGACGGACATAGAAATGAGATGGTCAAATTTTACCAGAAATACAGCAAAGACAAATCACAACTGTGCGTGAGAAATTTTGGTAGCTTATCAAAGATTAGGTTTAGATTTAAAAAAAAAATTACGTATATAACAAAAAGAGCCGATATCGAGATGAGGTACTGCATCAAATGTTAGCATCTCACAGCTAACGGCCACGAGCCATCCGTTATTATAACCGCAAAAAAATAACAGACAAATGGAGTGGAACGAAAAGAGCTTCCTTTATCAAATCTGGGAAAGGAATCGTAAACAAAATCATAGATACGTTACCACTCGATCTACATTTGCTGGGCCTCCAATACTGCAGTCCGGGAGCCATACTGGAAAAAAAATTGGCTCGAGGAGATCCTGGGATTAATCAACTAGATGAAGCATGCAAAGAACATAATATAGCTTACTCCGAGAGCTCTGATTTATAAGATTGCCACATCGCCGATGAAGTTCTCGCTTCCAAAGCTCAAAGAGTGAGAGATGGCCCTTCTCTGACATAGCGGGAGAAACTAGCCACTTCGATCGTTAAGAAGATCATGAAAACGAAACTAGGATTCGGTATGGGAAATAGAAAAAATGTACCAACTCGTAAAAGAACTTCACAAACCAGCACGAAAAAATTTTCCTAGATGGAAAGTGATTGTACTGGGCCTGAACGATCTATAACAAAAACCAGAGAGTTAAATAGCACTTTGGTCATTAAAAACACATACACAGTAGCCATCAAGTGCTGGTGAAACAACGAAATCACGACGTTTCGGTTCCAAGGTCGGAACCGTTTTCAGGTGAAGGGTTTAAAACATGTCAAACAACTTAAAAATAAAAATAAAAATAAAATTTAATAAAATAACAGCAGAGCAGGGCCATGGCAATAAACCTTACAAGTCATAAGGATGCAAGGTTCCATTCTAAAAACTAAAACCAAATAAAATAAAAGTCAGCACAATTCGAAAGAATGTGCCAACAGTCACACCTAACTCACCCAAGTCTGCTGGTCGAATTAGAGAGAAACCGGTTGGCTATGCTTTAAATAGTGGGTCCCTGGATTTTGATTGGTGGAAATGTGTTGATGCCAGTGTCATTGCATAACTTAATGTAGTCTTGTAGGTGATTGGCTGTAGGTATTAAGTGATTATGAACAGGTGGTTTGGTTAAATGAATGCAAAGTGTTTCCAAATTTTCGCGTATTTTGGTGTGAGGAATTTGAAATAAAATTCTTGTTTGCGAAATTTCGGGTTCATGCCCTGTTTTTTGAAAGTGTTGAACCAGTGAGTTTTCTTGTTTCTTTAATTTAAAGTTTGATTTGTGGAACTAAGTCGTTTACATATTTCCTGTTTACTTTGGCCTACATAGGTGTCTGTGCATCCAGAATGGGCACATGGTATGCTTTAAATGGTATCTTTTGTAAATCTGGCAGGAATATTGTAGTACTGGTATTGGGAGGGGAGGGGGGAGGCTGAAGTTGGCTGTGAAGAGCGCGGCTACTTTTACTAACAAGGCGTACATTATCAGTGTATAACTTCTTGCGAAGTGGTTCAGTAACTCCTCTTATGTAAGGCGCAACAAAAAATCCGATTTTATGTTGTTGTTTCCGAGAGGTGGAGAGCCAACTAAAGGTATTATATTTACTGATAGTGGGTGACGGAAACCCATTCCTAAGGTACTTATGGAAGATGTATTTGAATTCTTCAAGCAAAACAACCTTATTGGTGGAATGGGCATAAATATGGCGCAGCTCGTGTTTTAGCCCAGCTACTAGATAAATTTGGTCTGTGTATGATTGAAAGTTATTAGTCCTGGTTGTTTGGGTTGGCTTACGAAAATGGACAGTTTCAACTCTATTGTGGCAATTCGTAAAGATTGTAATATCAAGAAAAGCAATTTTATTATTGTCAGGTGCCTCCATTGTAAACTGTAGGGAGCGATGATAGCTATTTAAAAATTTAAAAATGTCGTTACGAATGCTGGTTGGAAAGAGTGCTAAGCAGTCGTCAATGAATCTTTTATAGTAAGCAATATGAGTAAACTGGCTGACCAGTAAGTTATCAACCTCATTCATAACAATATCACACAAGAAAGTGGAGATAGGACAACCCATAGGAACGCCATAATGCTGGAGAAAAAAATTTCCAGTGTACTGCAGGAAAGTAGTATCAAAAATAAGCTCAACCGCCTCAAGAAAGATGGGAATGTCGTAAGTTAATGTGTCAAGTGGAGTGGAGTCGTGTTGGAGTTTTTTCTTTAAAGTATTGAGAATAAGTTCACGATCCAAGGAGGGAAACATTGCTTTCACGTCAAAAGATGTCCAGCTATAGCCAGCAGGGACAAGAGTGCCTGTAATATTGACAGCTAAACTTGTTTTGCTTGAAAAATTCAAATACATCTTCCATAAGTACCTTAGCAATGGGTTTCCATTACCCACTTTCAGTAAATATAATAACTTTAATTGGCTCTCCACCTCTCGGAAACAACAACATAAAATGACTTTTATTTTATTTGGTTTTAGTTTTTAGCATGGAACCTTGCATCCTTATGACTTGTAAGTTTTATTTCCATGGCCCTGCTCTGCTGTTATTTTATTAATTTTTATTTTTAAGTTGTTTGACATGTTTTAAACCCTTCACCTGAAAACGGTTTCGAACTTGGAACCGAAACGTCGTGATTTCGTTGTTTCACCAGCACCTGATGGCTTCTCTGTATGTGTTTTTTTTAACGATCTATGGCAGGCTGACTTTGTGGAAATGATACCTTACGCTAAACTTATTAAAAGGTTTAACTACCAATTAACCTGTATTAACGTCATGTCCAAGTTTACTTGGCTATTCCACTTAAATCTAAATCTTTTTTGCTTTCAAACCTACAAATTCTTTCACCGGGATGCCGGCCGTCTCATCTTTCATTTTCTCCAGAACTTGTTTGCTTTTAACGCTGTATAGAGGATGCGATGGATCGTAATTACTGGTGTCGAATCTCTCTACCTCACTTTCCATATCCCGGTAAAAATCGTCAGTCTCTACCTCGTAGAATAGACTGTCTGTAACTGTGAAAAGTAAATGCGCTCGGTCTCCGTATTTTGGACGCATCAACTCGTAGTGAAATTCATACGTTTTAAGTTTGGAAAGTTCAAGGATGCAGCAACCGGAGTACATCGGTAAGTCGCACTTGATGTTACGAAGTCTCAAGTTTACTTGTACGAGATTTTCATTGAGTGCTGTACTTGACAGATTTTTTGGATCATTGGACAACTTCACGTATAAACGCCACGATTTGTTTTCCATCGTTTTTCCAAATACTAAATTATTTTTCAGTATGGAAAAATCTTTTTCAAACGGCGTCGTTGTGAGTTTACGCTTCTCAGTGTTAAATTCTATGTAAGCTTTTAACCATTGCTTCTGACGAAGTTTTAGAATTCTATGAATACTTTTCAAAATTAAACTGTGCTTCAAGTAGAATTGTAAATTTCTGTGATGAACTATACAGTTTTTTTCGGGAGCAGTTTAGTCGTCAGTTTGGAAGTAGAATTGACCTTCCCTTTTCCTGCCATTTCTTTTATGAAAGGGGATACGAGATTTTCGTTAAGGATTTTGAAGGAATCCACGTGTGGTAAAGTGCTGTACTTGACTGATTTTTTTGGATCGGTGGTCAACTTAACGGATAAATGCTCTGATTTGTTTTACGTCGTTTTTCTGAATACCGACTTAATTTTTCAATTTGAAAAGTCTTTTTCGAACGTCGTTGTAGCTAGTTGACGCTTCTCGGTGTTAAAGGCTATGTAGGATTTTAGCCATTGCTTCTAACGAATTTTTAGAATTCTGGGAATGCCTTTCAAAATTAAACCGTGCTTCAAGTAGAATTGTAAATTCCTGTAATGAACTACGTAGTTTTTCTATGGGAGCAGTTTGGAAGAACAAACGATCTTCTTGTTTTCTGCCATTTCTTTCATAAAGGGAGACACGAGTTTTGGCCTTATTTGAAACTTTTCCGGAGCTAAAGGATAATCATTTTGATCGTCGTGTAGCTCGGATTGATAGTTCAAGTCCACTTCCAATATATAGCTGTATTCCGATTCTTTTTCAAACGATGCCAGGCGAAATTCAAGAATTTCTTTCTTCGTCAGCCAGCTAAATCGAATGTAGGGAAGGAATTCCGTCATGCCTAGCCCATATAAATTGTTGACATCCAAATCTACTAGATACAGACTAGGTAAATTGCCATAGTAAGTATCTGTTGGATATTTGTTATTAGCGATCAAGTGGCTTTTCGACTCAAAAGTAGTTCCACCTCTGATGCTGGAAGTTATAAAGTTATGCTTTCCTTCATGCATGAACAGTCCTAGTTCGGCTTTGGTTTTTTCAGCGCGCCTGCCCAACTAACCCAGGTGTGGATACGTAGTAGCAAGGATCTATGCCATCATTGACCGAACAAGTTTCCCTGAAAGTCTTAAAATTGTCGGCTAGAAGATACACGTCAATCATCTGATATACGAGATGATAATTTTTAAAAACCTTCTCCTTCAGCAACTTTCAAACTGACGTTGCCTGATCGTACTATGTGTCTGTGATGCCTTCGCCTCGTAAAGAGGAGAAGAACGCCACTTTAGGAGGTAATTCCTGGTCTTCAAACACATCCATAGACTGCAAGTACTCGTATGGGTAGTGGCTTCTTTGTGTCAATAAATCCAAGCTTTCTTCCTTTTTCGCTCCTGGCACGAACCAATCTATCGACTCGAGATCAGTTTTTAAGATGGGGATGGGTCGATCTTTCTTGTGGTTTTTAGCCAAAGTTTTGAGCGAGGAAGATAGAAAACTATAACTGTCTAAAAACCGCAACCTTACCGAAAGGTCGTTTTCACCGAAGGAAAAGTACCGCGTAATGGTCATACTCATGAAATGCTCGGTGTTTCTAGCAAGAACGTCTGCTCCCGAAGGGAAGTTTTCCATCGCAGAAATCAGTAGATGCATATCGTAGCCTTCCAAGCTATGGAAGACAACCGGGATAGTATTTATTCTCCTAGCCTCCAGATTGCATTTTACGTGAGAAGCACCTCTGAACTTTCCCCTGAAGTGGCAGTGAACTCTCACTTTATCAGAGATGATGGCTTTGTTGCAGTAGTAACAAGTATCGGTTTTCGAGAACCAAATTTCATCGTCGGCAATCATCATCAGATGTTTTGGTCGTGCGATAATCTTGGCAAACTTTTGAATTTCACTATTCATACATTCATAAAACTTATCGACCGCGTCCTTGCCGAGGTAGAATATTTGACTCACGATTTTATTTTCTGGACCAACAACAACGTAGCCAAAACTAGTAGGCGAATGCAAACTGACTTTAGTAGACGAACTTGAAGATGGATCGGTGGTACTAGTTTTGCACGGGTCTGAGCACACATTCGAAATCTGCATAAATTACCGAAGGATGAGGATTGCGTCTATCATAGTGGAGGAATTTTAACGTGTTATCGCCGGGCGATAGGAAAGTGAATACTTGCGCTCTATTCAATCTTACACACTTACTGGTGTGCTCCATCACGAATTGTTCTTTACCAAAGGCAACGAAGCAGTAAAATTTCCTGCATGTTCCTGCACCTCGAAATCGGAGTACTCTGTCAATATCAAGGATGGCACAGTAATGAGTATTTCCTTTTTCGTCGGCTATTACTAACAAGTCAATAACTTCTACCATGTTTTTGTTCACTCTCTCCGGATGTAACCCTATCGATCCATTGTAAGAAATTACGTTAGTGGACAAATTGTTGACTCGTTCGAAGGAATCAATTTGTCAACTCACCGGGAACATCAACATGGAATGGTCTACGGTATTAACCTCTTGCCTACCAGCGCGTACGCATGTACGTCATACATTGTCAATGGCGTGCTACCAGGGCGTACGCATGTACGTCGTGCTGCCCCATCCTACAACAATGAGTGTTCTTTTGTCTGGTATCGTGCCAATCGCTTGTTTGTTTTCGGCCAGTATCATCGTATTATTGGCCTGAACCGTGTTGACGTCATAAACAGTTAACCAATCGAATTTGACAATACATACGACGGCGTTTTTGGTGGATAAATTACTGACGTTTAGGTTCAACAATGGCGCCGCTAAACTGCAGGATACGGTAGCAGTTGAGTGAGCCGTGTAGTTGCGGTTTTTTCAATATTTTGTGTATATTATTGTGAGAAATGTGCTCAAAAGTGATAAATAGAGTGCTCCAGAGTTCAATTTCAACGTCAACGAAAGTCCAGCTGAGGTATACACAGTGCAAGGTAAGAAAAACGCTTCGTATTTACTTTGCATTACGATCATTTTCCGCCCGGCCGACCGGCCATTCATGCCGTGAGGATCGCGCCGGCCTTCCGTGAGCTGCTCCTACCGGCTCGTTTCTACTCATTAGGCCTAACAAATACGGGTTGTCCGTCGGTCAAAACCAAGTCGATTTAGAGTTGTTTTGACACATTTTTTAGTTTACTGTGCGACTTGTAAAGAAAGGAAAGACCGTGTTAGCTATTTAAATTTTTGATTTTTTTAAACAAAAATGTTTGTTGTGAGGCGTTCACATTCGCGTGCAGACGACGTCAACAAACATGAGGCTACTCTCATAATGTGTTTGCGATGCATAAAAAACCATTACGACAGTATTTTTTTTTTTAAATCATCTGTGCGATGTCCACTTTTTATATCTACGTATCTACGTGCATCCCACCCCCTTCCACCCAGCAAATTAAGTAGCAAAATATTATTTGTTATGGAAAAAAAAACTTGTTGAACGCACAAGTTGCGGTAAAAAAAAACTGAGGACTGGGACGAATTTATTTTCAATTCACCAAACTTCTGGAAAACTGTTCAATTTGCGAATTTATTTGGTAAAAAAATATTTCACTTGCATATAAAAAATTAGAAATTTCCATTTTGACCCAAATTTACGGAATGGGCACCAAAATGGTTTATTTGCATGGTCTATTTTGCACCTTTTTAACCTGTCGATAGAAAATCGTTTTCAGAACGCAAATAAAAGGCTGCAGTGAATAATATATAATAAAGAAAATTTATCATTTATTATTTATTTGTACTGCGTGTATTTGTTATTATTGGACTAGTTTAACTTATTTATAATAGTAATTCCTACTATAATACCATTATTTTCATGGAATCCAATAATTATTAGTACTGTAAGGATATTCCTGGGCCCTTATAATACAAGCACATTGTTGTAAGGATGCTCACTGTTTGCTTATAATTACAATTATTTGATAATATGTTAATGAAAATATATTTTTTCATTAATTTGAAACTAATTCGCGAAATCATAAAAGCTAAAAATGCAATAGCAGGGAAGTAATCTAGTGCAATGCAGGGAAGCAAAAGACATGCTGGTAGCTGCGAGGAGTAAGGCTGAGAGAGCCTGGTCGTCAAGAGGTTAAAAAATGGTTCATAATATTTAATCTCGGCTTCGTAAGACTTCATTTTAGCGGCTAAACCTGATTACAGAAAGCACTTTACGTCAGAATTTTCCACGTTTACTATAACTTCGCTTTTCTTGCGTAAAGCACTCGTCAAGGGTAAGAAAGAACTAGAGCGAAAAGGATCGATTTTTGCCACTCTTACGGTTATACCCCGAACTTCAAAAAGCGCCAACCACTACCTTTTTCATCGAAAGTTTCGATGGACTGTTGTATTTTTTTGCATCTTCCAAGATTTCTGACACGTTAGATTCGTTGTAAATAGCTGTATAGAGGGACAAGAAAAAGGCTCGCATTGTGTTGGAAACCCTGCTAAAATCTGCTTCTAAACATAGTTGAAATTTACAATTGGTCAGTTGACCCAAGCAAGTTGTAATAAAAAATTTGAGCAGACAATACAGTAGATTTAGCGCTAGAGATGGATCGAGATATTCAATTTTGTGGAAATAAATTCGATGTGTATCATCATGTACCAACTTGCAACTTACTTAACCTTCAATATCTTTCAACTCGTTTTCAAAGATAAACACTCTGGTCGTAGATCGGATCGATGGTTAGGAAGATAATGGCTCAAATGGAGTTGTGTAGATATTTCCACAATACGTACACGTATACAATGATTTTGAATTTATTTTCTTTTCTCGAAAGAAAATTTTTCGTTCTTTTTATTATATAAAGAAAACAATTTTTTTCATATCCCTGCAATTCCCTTCCTTCCCTAGGTGAGGCTAAAAAATATTTGAAAAAATGTACAAATAAAGGTAGTAAAAAGCACTTTCCCAACCTCTTCCAGATCGACGAAAATAAATTAAAAGATAGTAACCTAACCTAACCACACACGACTGGAAGTTACATCATTACCCCCTCATTACCCCCACTGGAAGTGACGTAATATGAGGTAGCACCACTCCTCCAGATCGACGAAAACGTATGAAAGGTAGTAAAAGGAACCTTTCCACCGTCCGCCGTCTTGACGTTTACGATAAAAAAAAACAACAAAAAAGGGGTTAAAAAGATACTTTTCCACCCTCCTCCAGTTCGACGAAAACCGGAAGTGATGCCCCCACTTTTCATCAGGTGAATGGAAGTGGTATCGTAGGATGTAGCAAATAGAACTTTCCCACCCGCCTCCAGATCAACGAAAGCCGGAAAAAAGGTAGTAAAAAGTACTTTTCTACCCTCCTCCAGATTGATGAAAAATGGAAGGACGCCATTACCCCCACTTTTCATCTTGTGACCAGAACTGCATCATTACCCCCACTTTTTTCAAGTGAGCGGTAGTGGGGGTGTGAGCGGAAGTGGGGGTATATAGGTAACTTAATTTCGCATTTTACCCTAGTATTGCCATTTAGCGAGTGTTCTAAATATTGACATTGTGGTAATCAGCTGTGGTGGACTGACAACAGACATCACCCCTTACAACATGAAGTATAGACCAAACCATTTGCCCCAGTAGTCTGATTCGTTTGATTTGCAAAAATACCTGGTCCCTGAGTATCACTTAGTGCTTGTACAGCATTTGTTTCAAAGATATTTTCCCTTTCGTTCAAAAATAAACACAAGGGGTAGGGTTTAGTTCCTCGACGTACATAGATACCTTCAGCCCTCGTATTGAAATTGTACCCAGCCTTAAGTAGAGACACTAAAAAGATTAGGTTAGTCCTCGCTGTGGTAAGCCTAACGTCATCTTTTAAAGTGACGGTACCTATGTGTTGCTAACAAGCATACCCAATACCGGTCATCACTATGGAACCAACAGCATAACCAATAGTGTGAGACCCCTTCGCTGAAAGCTCAACTCTAACCATTTTACAGTTATTCACATTAATGTGTTTATCTATTGTATGTAACAGTGTCACTGTAGCTGCACTATCTAAGCGGTGGAGCTGTTGCTCAGCTTTTCGTACTGGGGAATCAACAGTCAACATGTCATCCTCTATGAAACTAAGCTCATAGGTCTTATCTAACCTCATCGCTGCGTAACAGTAAGGGAAATGCTTAAGTTATAATGAATGGAACAAAATAGAACTATAAAACACATGATTGTAGAGGCTCGAAACAGCGCTCTAACATACCAAACTATGCTGTTGTATGAAAGAAAAAGGTATTACACATTAAATTAGTATGGCGCAACATCATAGTTTAAAAACTGGTTCCTTCTCCCAACTTACTGTTAAGACACGAAGGGAAGGAAACATTTGGGGACTCGCACAAAGAATACAAGTTTTTGCCAAATAACAACGAAAAAGGGAAAACGTTGTTGCTCGTCTTGAAATCTTGACGTGATGAAATCTTGTTGTGGAAATCAAACACAGTTCACGGAACTCGGGAAGTTTGGAGGGGAATTTCGGACACTGAAAACACAGTGTTAAACATTTACTTGAGGTCGATTGTATACTGGGTGAACGGGTTTCAGATCAGGGTCACGTCAACGCTGGTGCAGGACATTAGAAATCTCCATTGCTGGTCCGGGTATTGGGTGCAAAACATCGAGTATTGGCGTATTGTAGGGAAAAAATGTTTTTACGTCGGTCAAACCATTCATTTTATGCTACCATTTATGTGGTATGGTTTACCGGATGTAGTTATACTATTGGTAAAATAATAACGGACGTGCTAATCAACTGGATGGACACCATGGCAGTCAAAAAGACGGTTAGATGTTAACATTATTTATAGATTAATCGACCTCGAAACCACATAAACCATTCGAGAAAAGTACGACAGGGTGCTAACGCTAAAAGATGACAGCATGCGTATACACCTCTACCCAGAGGCACGGATTGTTCGACAGGCACCCAACACAAAAAGAGACCCAGGAAACGTGATTTGAGGGAGACGAATATTTCTGGTTTATTCTGGGAAACACTTTTAATACAGTTCAAATGGGTCGAAACAAATCGTATGGACAAAATGAAGTGTAAGCTCATATTGTTACTGGTTTTTAACCCTACCCTCGTTGGAACTACGATTGTGGGGGAAGGCTCAAAACACAATTGAAACTCGACACAAGAAAAAACATAGTTTGTGATGCTAATCGCTTAGATACAGTTCATCTTAATAGTTTTGCAGGGGGAAACAAATCATTTGACGTTTTGGGAAAAAACTTACATGATCGGGCTGCATCGTTATGGAATACTAAAATGGCAGCCTTTATCAAGGCTGAAAGGGATTAGCCACCTAGACATGTCGCTTCTTGATACAGGGAGTTGGGAAAGCAGAATAAGAGTTATATAAGAAAGGCAGCAGTTAATAATACAATGATTCAACCACAAGACACTGACTAGCAACAATCGATCAGCCAGTGTACTACACTATGGTTGTTGCTCGGTCGGCAAAATGTAGCATATTGGTACTTAATGGATAAATAATTAAATACCTTGGTGGCCACGAATGCCTACACCACGAGTTCACAAACCGCAGAGTGCGGCAAAAGGAAACTGGTGGAGTTGAATGCAGTACCGCAATACAAACCGCAATACAAACCACAGTACCTCCCACAGTTAGCACTAATAATTGGTGTCATTCTATGATGTCGGTAAATTCATATCAGCTACTGATTGTTAAAATGTTTTTACGTCGGTCAAACCATTCATTTTATGCTACCACAGTACCATACAAACCACAGTACCTCTCACAGTTAGCACTAATAATTGGTGTCATTCTATGATGTCGGTAAATTCATATCAGCTACTGATTGTTAAAATGTTTTTACGTCGGTCAAACCATTCATTTTATGCTACCATTTA
>JAHWFP010173842.1:0-26327 GCA_023313725.1 Lithobius niger | reverse complement strand
GGGAAACAAATCATTTGACGTTTTGGGAAAAAACTTACATGATCGGGGCTGCATCGTTATGGAATACTAAAATGGCAGCCTTTATCAAGGCTGAAAGGGATTAGCCACCTAGACATGTCGCTTCTTGATACAGGGAGTTGGGAAACCAGAATAAGAGTTATATAAGAAAGGCAGTAGTTAATAATACAATGATTCAACCACGAGACACTGACTAGCAACAATCGATCAGCCAATGTACTACACTATGGTTGTTGCTCGGTCGGCAAAATGTAGCATATTGGTACTTAATGGATAAATAATTAAATACCTTGGTGGCCACGAATGCCTACACCACGAGTTCACAAACCGCAGAGTGCGGCAAAAGGAAACTGGTGGAGTTGAATGCAGTACCGCAATACAAACCGCAATACAAACCACAGTACCTCCCACAGTTAGCACTAATAATTGGTGTCATTCTATGATGTCGGTAAATTCATATCAGCTACTGATTGTTAACCTATAATAGCTGCAACATATTGTTATGCAGAAAAAGAGCCAACTGTTTACTTTTAGTTAACAAGAAGATTATTTCATTCATTCTCTTGTTCGTGCGGATATAACCTGTATCCATCACCCAAATAATGCCTTATACATCACTCCAAAAGTTACTCATTAAGTTTTTTTTACCTTTGAATATGTTCAAACAAATGTTCTGCTTTAACAAACCCCTTGATGACATTTTGTTCTCATTAGGAAAACCTGCTTCATCGTTATTACCATCTCAGAACCATTGTTGCTCAATTGTAATGGACTCTTTGGCCCAGAAGGGAAACGAGAATTTAATCCCCTACACGAGGGATTTGCTTAGTTTTCGGAATAAAAATTGACACATTCTCTCCATGTTGGTAATAGGTTTCCTGCATTGTATTATTTCCTAGTAACCAATACTGTTACAGTGCTACTGCTTAAAAGAGATGCTACCCATTGGTTCCATACATCACGTGGTTGATTTGACATAACCACTTAGAAACAACGCATCTAAATAGTAAATACTGAGTACTTTGCCACTTCACGTACCAAATGGCGCCAAATTTGGAATCCCTACTATAAAATTCCTATAAACTTTTAACAAGTCTCACAACTGACTAGCCCTAATTATGTAAATTTGGAATCCCTACTGTAAAATTCCTAGAAAATTTCAAGAAGTCTCACAACTAACTGGCCCTAATTGGTAACATTGTAAGAAAATTACTGATGAAGCGGTTTGGTTATTCGTCTAGGTTGTTAAAAAATGTTAACCCCGCTAAGTTCACATATGATGCTTAAGAAATCTATAATGATAAAATAAGCAGGAAATGCAATTGGACTGATTAGCGGTGCAAACAATCAAGATAATGTGACAATAACAGATACAATTGCAGAACGTAGAGCTGTTGTATTATGAAAATATGTGAAATTTATACGATGAATTGGCTCTTCGAAAATGTTTTTCGACAGTTTAAGTGACTAATTCCGAAATTCTGGTTAACTTCTAGGTGAAAATGAAGAGTTTGCAGAAATAAAGGACGGTTTGAAATTTAAAATCAAGACACACTTTTGTTAGACTTTCTACCCTCATGCGTTAATTTGATTAGGTTGCTAGTCTCTCTTGGCTGTTAGCCTCCCTTAAGAAGGAGAAAATACTGAAAAGCAAAAGATTAACCATATTCTAGATTTTCATGAGTGAAAATAAATAGCTACAGGTGATAACTTTTTCGTAAATTCCAATTAATCAGCTACAAGCTCTTGCTTTAACTTCATAGGTTTTTGAATATATTAGTAGCCTTCTGAAGTACTTTGTTCGAACCTGGGGTAAAGGTTACATTGCTTCACGTTGCAGTTCCTGACTACTAGGGGAACTCCCATCGCCACAGGAAAATATCTAGATGGGTCTGAAGATTTGGACATAGTCAGGGAGGACAATGCAAGAGAGTCAGAAATCGAGAAAATCAGTTCTCTAGACCATTACCGTGTGACACAAATTTGGTGCTTCTCCGAGCAGAAGGGCTTTCTGTAAGAGAGCTTATACAGAAACATGGAATTTTTCCCAATTTTTGACTGTGGATGTTCAAAGCGTGTCTTGTCTTAAAGTGCAGCACTGTACTAGATCCCCCAACCTAGTTAGAGTCGCACCACGTTCGAAACCCATAAGAGCGAGTTTTACTGGTGATTCTCAAACAGAAAGTTTTAAGCTGATGCACTGATACACTTCACATGCCTGAATTAAACTCAAACTTTATTTCTGTAAGCATATTTGCTCATAATGGCTATAATTTTACATTTGATGAGCGCGCAATGTGGTAAAGGCTGAAGATTATCTAGTTGCAACTTTTGTGTGTAACTGTTCGCACTAGCACGAAAACTTTTGGACTTTCATAAGCGTTTTTACATTGCTGGTAGCTGTACTGGTGTATCCATGTAACAGAAGCTAATAAATTGCTGATGCTGATTACTTCTTTCTAGGGTCCAGTAGTGACAAAAAAGGAAAGTAACAAGCCAAACATAACTCCAACAACCGTACAAGACAGCAGGAATACGTTGTCAGCAGTGAGTAGTAAGAATGATGCAAAAACATAGTTAAAAACAGTTTTTACAGAAATCATTTATAAAACAAGTTATGTTATTGTTATAAAAACAAAAACATAAAAAGTTAACACCTTAAAAATTAGAATTGATGGTGCATGAAGCACCCATCCACCCAAAACCCCAAAGAAGTACATCTTAAGGTTATTAAGATTGTGGGGTTTTATTGGGATTTGTTTACATTTTTTTATTAAGATAACAGGATTTTGTTAATATTTGTACTTTTAGATTAAAAAAACTGAAGTAATATATTAATTAAAATTAGTCATTAACATTTGTATGCTACTGCGAAAGCATTTGCCAAGAATATTTTCATTAATCAAAAACGAAAGTTAAGAGTTTGAAGGCAATCAGACACAGCCGTAGGTCTATCCATAACAGGATTTTATTAATATTTGTGGTCTTGTCAATTATTTGTCCTGCCAATCACACTCCTGTCAATCACATGTCCAAGTTTATCATTTTGCTGTTGATTACCTGGTGTCAATCAGTTGTCCATCAGAGAGGTAAGTTGTCCTTTTGGTTGTGATCGATCACCAATTTGGAGAAGTTTTATAATAACACTTCACACACAGCACCCTCGAGTGATTGTATTTTCATACGAAATAAAAGAAGGAAGGAAGGATATGAAAGATATAGGCATGTCAATGCATTGGTTATTTGTGTGCATACTTAGACAATTAAGATATAATGAGTCTACTCACAGTCAATTCTTAAAAACTAGACTCATTCAAGAAAACACTCAAAGATGAAACCCAAGTTTATATTTCATCATCTTGACATAGGTGAACCAGGCGACACCAATCATGGTTTAATGTAGAGAAATATATTTTGCTCAGAGGTAGGCATCACAATAATTTGTACAAATGATCTGATGGATTAATCCTGTGTGTGCTCCTTGACGAGTTTAATTTTAATACTACAACCACACGTTTTTAAGTAAGTTAAGACACTAAGGGACTGTATTTATATAATGACACTGCATTGATAAACGAAAACCATGTATACTTCAATTCTTTTTTATTTTGCATTTTATTTTTATTCGTTGCCATGACAGCAGCTTCAAATAACTGAATTATTAGTGAGACATAAAATGTTACATTATTCATTTTTCAGACGAATCAGAACCATTGCATTTTTGCTTGAATGAACTTGTTCTGACACATTTTAATTACACGAGACATGGACAACAGTATTATGCATAAAAAATGTGGAAGGTTATGTTTATCAACTATACATCTTTAATCTTTTTACTGTCATGTTTTACAGCATCTTTAAATGTTTGACTTGATCGAAAATCTTTGCAGGGCTTTTACCGATGTTGGTTTTTTTATGCGCTATAATAATCCTCGATGGATACTTCCATTTAGTCTGTTGAAGTCACTACTTAGGAAAGCCAAAACTTTTTCATCTTAGTCAGCCTTTTAACAGTGTTGATTTTTTGATATGCTAGAATAATTATTGATAGACCCTGCACCTTCAAAAGCCCAGTTAGCCTGGAAAATCTTGTGTATGTTGATATTTCCAACCCCAATAATAGTCGTCAATTTTTTCTCAAAGTATTTCAGGTATTTGAGTGTGATATTGCCCGAATGCTGTGGACAGAACCTAATTTAGACGTAGATGTTGATAAATCGTGGGTCTGTCCTATAACTGCCAACAAAGTCTATAGAGCTTATGTGGAAATAGTGTTATAGGTGTTCAATGCGACCACCACCACCTGTAAAAGTCAGATGGTGCTTGTTATACTACTCATTCTATCCTGAAGATTTGAATGAAAGAGGGAAATCAGATACCAAAGCTAGCAGACTTTTTCTGATCTGTAAATGTCTGTACCATGAAGGAAGTAGTTTCTTTTTTACTGTACGGTTTTATTACAGTCATAAATAAAATGAGTCGTAATAATGAAACAGTAATCATATAGATATTATCCTGCAACTGAAAGCAGCTGCGTACCTACGATATGCAAACTAATAATATTGAGAATGTAGGTCTGTTTTGAGAAGATTGAATATTGTAGGTGGCAATTCCTCAGAATTTTATGCTCTGACCTGCTCTTGAGCAGATGTATGTATCAATACAATATTGTGGTTGTTTACTAGGACTGTTGCTTCTGTGGGTTGATTGATGTATTAAAGTTTGCATCTTTTTTGGTTCTTTTTTTGTACCTAACTGGGCAACTTGGCAATGCCGTCATCCTGCAGTTGTGAAAGAACTGAGGAAATCTGATCCCAAATCTTATACAATGGAGTGTACTTATATTGTAGCGTGTTATCACTTGTTGTTTGACCAGACACATGCAATAATTCTGTAACTGAAATTTAAAGGTTGCTGTTAGAACTTTTACCACCACCGTTGTTACCATAAACTACAGCAGTACAGATAGAAAAGAAATAAAACAAATGAAGTTTCATTTGCCAACATAACTATTAGAGTATCTTATTTACTTGAAGAACTTGATCAAGAATTCAGTTCATTGTGGACACTATATCCTCTGCTGAGAACTGGTACAGCAAATCCTTTACGTAAACATTTAGGCAGTCATTCTGTCACAGCTAAGTAATGGTCATTAATGCCTCGTCATATTAACGAGCTATCGCTTTAACTGTAAAAAGATGGACTTCTTAACTTTAGCAGACACACGACGAATTTCAGATGGTACTTGTCTGAACCTGATGAATTCAAAATGAATGTTTCACAAGTCATACCATTGCGCATCATCTACATCCTGATTACTCTTTGTGGTAAGTATCAACATGCCAAAAAAGAATGAATCTATGATAAAATTCGCAAAGATATTTGATTCAATCAATAACATCATTCATGAAATGGTAGTAAATGATGTATTAGATACTCTCTGATAGCAGAGGTTTTTATAGCAATAATGCTCTTCATGTGTATGTATTCTTTAATTCCAAGAATACTATCAGTGGGAATTTAGTACAATGTGACCTACCTACAAAGACCATTGTATTCCATTGTTATAGAAGCCAGGCCCCTCAACGAGACCTACTACAGTGCTGGCTTCAAGTGAACCTGCCTTCAAGACTGACTTCGAAACCTTTTCGAAACTTTGTAAATAGTATATCATCCACAAACACAGGCAGTCTGAATGGAAAATATCTTCTTTTTTTACAGATGCTGGTGGTACTGCCATCAGTATTTAGCATTCATTCATTTTATCCACTCCGTTCAGAAACTTTCCCCATGAGTTTATCGATGCTCGCAAAGTGTTTGTAGAGCTCGGACCATTCCGAAACGAAAGTTGCAGCAAAGTCACCACCGCCGTTGTTTTAGGGTCGTATTCCACAAAGTGCACTTGCGTGCCATCATTTGTAAAACGTACTCTAATTCTTTTCACCTCTCCGACGAGAAGCGCTGTTATTTTAAAATCCAACAAGAATTTCATTTTATTTCAGCCGTCGAGTTTGGACGATGTTTTTCATGTATGGACACCCCAATTGTTTAACGTTTCTCTGGATATTTCGATGAATGGCTCGAAGACCTACTTCTAACTGGGATCCGTAATGCTTTTCCGTAGACCTTCGTCTGTACTTTCCCAGCCTTTCCAGGCAAACGTATTTTCTTCTTTAACTTTAGGCTGCAATTTCTCCCTCCACTGAATGAGTACAGATCTGTTAATCTTTTCACTTAGTCGGTATAGGTATGTCCATTCGAATGAGTTGAGTCTCAACTCAGTGGTAAGCCCTGCATGTTTGTTAAAAACGAGAGTCAGTCTTTCAATCATGACATTGAGGTATTTTACTTAGCATGAAATAACCTCTATTACTTTCCATGATGAGAATGCATTGTAGAGTTTGTTCTTTAATAAAAAAATATTTTATTCAACAAACATTATTACAGATCAAAATTATTTTATACATCAAAACATTATACAGCAGCTCAGCCTGCCATTACCAAGCCATTACTTTCCTATTCTCTCTTCGCTTTCTCAGAGTGAACCTTCTTTTTGCCCTGAACACTATTTTCTCCTATTCCGTCATTCTCATTCTCATTCTCATTAGGTTTTTTACCTAAGCTTGTTTTTTTCTTTTTCTGGTTAGGAGTAAGTATGGCGTGCCTCTCTCTATATGACCATCATCGTTTATCTACGTTTATCCTCCACTTTCCTGGATTTTGTACTTTCAACTGCCAACTCTCCCACATCTGCAATCTCCTCATCTCGGTTTCTCAACTTCTTTCATCCTTTGGTCCACTTCATCCCCATTACACCGAGTTTCTGCCTCTTCTTCTCTGATTACAGCGACCGAGTCCCACGACGATACAGACCATACTTCTTCATCGGATGTCTAAAACTGATCAAAATAATAACCATACTCATCGTAAGAAATATACTTGCTGCCGTGATCTCTGATTGCAAAAGTTTCTACTTTGTTTACGAGGAATCTTTTGTTGTCGTAGGCTGACAGTAGGGGTTTATTCACCACGGTCGTGGCCAGCTGGTGATGGCTTTCACTGGCGATCTTGTACCAACCCCCTCTTTGTTCGGGGTCCAAATGGAGATTCGCCCTATAATCTTTGTGACTTAAGTGTTTCTCCACGAATCTCGTAGATATTCCCTTTGCTTTTTTTCGTTTTGCTTTGAAAGGTCACATTTACATCTTGCTACTCAACCTCACAAGCTCTTTTATCGGTACTCCCTTCATGGCATCTTTCATCTTTCCCAACACTAGGTTGTTGACGTTGCATAACTGTGGGTGTTGCGGATGGTAGTTGCTAGTGTCTAATCTACTCATGTTGTTAGTCATGTCCATGTACACGTTCTCGGTTTCGATGGAATGGCAAAGCGAGTCCATGTCTGTGAACAGCAGTGTTGCTCGATCTCCATATTGGGGCTGTATGTTTGGTAGCAAAATTCGTAGAGAAGGAATTTGGACAACTCTAGTATGGTGAACCCCGAGTAGGTTGCAAGATCGCACGTCCCCTTGCGTACTTTCGAGTTGATCTGAACCAGGTTATCGTGCAATATCTGAAACGAATCTGCATCGGGTTGGGTGGAATTGTTGATAGCCCGCTTGCTGTTGATGCATAGCTTGACGTTCAGTCTCTTCTGCCGCTGTTCTATGGTCTTCCCAAACATGCAATTATTACAAAGTTTGTAAAACTACCCTTCAGACTCCGTCTTCGATTCCTTTTGATTTGCCGTATTAAAGTCTGTAGTTTGTTTCAACCAGGGCTTCTGATTGAAACCCAGCACCCTCCTAATGTGACAAAAGACCAAGCCATGTTCGAGGTAGGATTTTAAGTTACGGTTGTGAATTACGTACCGCTTTTTCCTCAGCAGATTGGCCACTAGCTTCACGACAGGTTTCACTCGTTTTCCTCGCAACAAAGATTTCAAATATCTGAAACAAATTTTTCTTTTATTTCAAATATTTCAGGAGCAAGTCGTTGTGGAGATTGTGAAGTTCGTTTGGGTAGTCCAGAACTACTTCCAAAATGTATCCAACCAACAATGTGTCTTCTATCTTAGTCACATGAAAGCTCTAATCTCATCTTTAGTCAAATACCTTAATCCATTGTAAGGCAGCATCTGGTTCATGGCACAGCCGAAAGTGTTATTGATGTCCCAATCGATGATGTACTTGTTAGGTTTTATTGGATCGTAGGTTTCAGGAGTGTATGAGTTGTTGACCTCTGCCCACCTTCCACAAATAAAGCTAACACCTCCCAAAAAGATGAAGTTATGTTTGCTAGAGTTAGTAAATAGTTCCAGCTTGGCCTCGGCTTTAAAGCTGTCATGCAACTAAATCCTGGAGCGGAGACGTAATGGCACGGATCTATTTCGTAGTTTGGCAAGCAGATCCTGCGGAATTCTTCGAAAATGTCTGCCAAAAGCAGACAGTCGGTCAACTGATATATGTCGTGGTACGAGGACAACTTTTTTTATTTTCAGCATACTCCAAATTTTTTTGGCGTGATCGTATTGTTTGTCAGCTAGGCCTTCTTCTTTGAGTTTGGAATAAAATTCTTGTTTCAGTGATAAGGACTCCTCTTCGAACACACTCATGCTGGAAATGTATTCATACGGGTAGTATCCCTTAAGGGTTAACAGATCCACAGCAGTCTCTTCCTCGACAACGGGAAGGAACCATTGGTCCTTCCTACCAGTTTTCAAGAACCCGTTCACCATGCTAAACTTGTAATCACGTTTTTGTCACTTTGTCAGAGTTTTCAGCAAAGAGCCCTATTGGAAATCCTAATGGACAAAATTCTACTGGACCAGTATGTTCAGTAGGACATTTCAACTGGACCAATACTTCTAGTAGGTATTTTCGAATGGACCAATACCTCCAGTACATATTTTGAACTGAACCAGTAATAACAGTATCATCGTTTCAACTGGACCAGTAATAACAGTAGCATCGTTTCAACTGGACCATTACTCCAGTAAGAAATGTTTTGTCTACTGGTGAACTGGTTAACTGGACCAATACAACCAGTAGATATTTTCAACTGTACCAATACCTACAGTAGATAACTTCAACTGGACCTGGACCCAATAGTAGAACGTGTGCAACTGGACCAGTAACACTAATAGCTAATTTCAACTGGACCAGTACTGCCTGTAGGTATTTTGAACTGGACCAGAAACTAACATAGTATCTTTTCAACTGGACCTGTAACTCCAGTAAGAAATGTTTTGTGTACTGATGAACTGGTTAACTGGACCAATACAACCAGTTTATATTACCAACTTGACCGATACAGCCAGTAGGTATTTTCAACTGGACCAGTAGCCAACAGAAAATTCTAATAGAAATTCAACTGGACCAATACCTCCAGTAGGTATTTTCAACTGGACCAATACTTCCAGAAGCTATTTTTTCCTACTGGACCAATACCTCCAGGATATTATCAAATGGTTCAATAGCAACTGTAAACAGCATTTAACGGAACAGGTAATCATCAGTAAACTTTAATCAGTTGGGTCCGTAACTCCAATAGGAAACAAGTTCGAAAGTTCAGGAAGTGCAGTAAATTTGTGTCAGGTAATTTGGTAACAGGGATGGCAGGGCTAACGCAAGCTAAGCAGGATGGCTGCATGTAACCTATTTTGTATTTTTCTACTTGTTTTTCTTGAAATGCCTTTTGTTCAAGTAAAACACATCCTGTTGAAGTCAACAGTAGCTGTGTATACTTTATCAATCAGTAACAGGCACAGATCTTTTAGAGTAATAGGGCATGCTAAAGTTTTTCTGGAGTCCTTTTTTTTGGCTTATCAATCTCTTTTTTTTACCATTTTTTTATCGTTTTCTGCAGATTTCCTGGCCTTCTTGCCGTCTTTAGCCTTTCTCTGGCTGCAGCATTTCATCGGTTCAGAAAACCAAAATAGGGCATATTTTTACAAAAAAGGCAAGAATGCAAATTTTTCGGAAAGCACCCCCCCCCCCACACACACACACCTCCTGTGCATGCCACTGGTACTCTACAATCTGTAACTAAATTCCCAAAATGTGAATCTTCTGTTTGTGTAGCATTAAAGCACTTTAAGGAAATAAAGAAATGCGTAGATAACCAAGGGCACTGTATGGCGGGCATACAAAAGAAAATTTGTAGCTTGATTGAAAAAATTTGAAAAATTTTGCGCAGTCTGGGCAGCAAGCGACAGCATGTGGCAAATTCAACCTAAACAGTAGTGGCTCACGCACATATCATCCGAGTTTTGGTGTTTCGTGTACGTTTTTCTATTTTTTTTCTTTTCTGCAGGTACGCAATACACAGTAAATTGCTTGTCTATCTTTATTTTATTGCATTGCTTTTCAGTGATTGTTTGTTAAATATCGTCACAGAAGTAAAGCAACTCTAACAATTTATCAAATATTTTGAAAGCCTCATACGGAAAATTAACTTATAAAAGAATTCCTTGGAAACTCAAGTGTAACTTATATGGCCATCTTATTAATTTGTGCCATTAAGTTTGTAATTTACCCTGAACTATTCAGGAGTGCAATGTTTTGAACTCAGTAAAGATTTCTAAATCGATGTTATAATAAATAACTTTTCTTGCTGGCCTAGTAGCAATCCTTACTATATCAACGAGCAGGTTTTACAGGACCAGTAGACTGGGTTAGTTATTGGACCAGTAGGCTCTCCTTACAGGACCAGTAACAAAAGCCTGCAGTTCTGATAAAAATTTTATATTAAAGCAAATACTAAATTAGTCATAGATTTTAATAGCGTAATAAAAGGTTCTCTAGTTGATAAACAATTAATGCCAATTGATTGTTTAAAACAAAGTCAGGCAGTACATAACTTTACCAGAAATCAGTAAAATAGCAATTCTAGGCCCATACGTTAATACTTAAGATTTTGTATGTATATAAGGCTGATCACCAACATCCATAATTGTCAATACAGCAAGAGTTAGAGCTACAGAAAGCAGGTAGATAATAGTGTCAGGTTTAGTGTTAATAGCTACATTGTAACCATGTATATAGGAATATATCAGGAAAGGCTTAATCGGTTGTAATAATTAATAGTATAAAATACGTACGCACAATTTTTTTCTAGAAAAACCTACTGGACCAATACAAGATTATCACTGGACCAAAAGGAAAACCTTATTGGCCATGTACATCTTGGCTATTGGACCAGTAAGAAGAGTCTACAGGACCAGTAACAATTTGGTAATGGTCCAGTAAGAAGATCTTACTGGTACAGCACACAATTGTTACTGGACCAGTATTAATTCCCTACTGGTCCAGTATTCCATAAACCGGTAAGTAGTACTGGTCCAATAGGTAAATTCGTACTGGTCCATTAAAAAATTTCCAGTAGGATTTCCAATAGGGAGGAGAGAAAATTAAAGCTGTCTATGAACTAAACTGAATGTATCTTTTCCTTTTTTCTGTTTTATCCCATCCCATTTCAGTGGTAATGGTCATGTTCATGAACCTTGCTCATGAGAGTTCACGAGGGTCAAAGTTGGGTTCTCACATACTGCTTTCCTACGAAGGAATCGCTGCCTCCAATGCCGGAAATTATTAGTTTGTGCTTACCGACGTGAGTGAAGAGTTCCAACTTGGATTTCATCATTTTAAGCAGAGCCGCCCAGCTAAATGCCAGAGTGGATACGTAATAGCAGGGATCCAACTTGTTGTTTTCCAAACAAAATTTTCTAAAATCTTCGAATAAGTCCACCAGCTGGAAAACGACCGTCAATTGGTAGATCTTGTGGTACAAACCAAATTGCTTCGTTTTCATCTTGAGCAAGGGGTTGAGCGTACAAACGTACTCATCATCCACTAACTCTTCATCTTTCAGCTGGAAACGAACAACATTCTCGATGGTGGTGCATGTCGAAAATTGACATGTCTCTCGTGTTCATAAGGGTAGACTCCCTTTTGCGTCAGGAGATTCAGAGCATCCTCTCGAATCTTCGCATCTTGAAACCAAGCAGATTATAGGCTGGAGTCCAAGGCTGTTTCAAGGATGGGAAAGGCGACGTTACTTTTCCTTCGGTTCTCCACCAGGGTGCCCAGCGAAGCTTTCAAGAAACTGGGACTGTCCATAAATCGAAGATTCACTCCCATCCTTTTAATCGTCATGCTCTGAAACTTCTCCGTATCTCGGCTAGTGGTTTCCACTTTTCTCTTGAACTTGTGCACGGCGGATACCAGGAGGTGCATGTCGTAGCATTCTAGGCCGTGGAATACGACGGGAATGGTTCTCCGCTGTCGAGTGCGAAAGTTGCATTTTGAATGAGCAACTCCCAATATTTTCTGCTAATGTGGCAATGGTCCCTCACCTTTTGCTCGCTAACGTTCTTGGAGTCTTTGCAGTCAAATGCTTTTTCGCATTATTAGCAGACGTTGGCGTGAGAGTAGCTGTATTTTCCGGCTTGGGTGAGTTTCAGGGGTTTAACGTCTTTAACAGCGTCAGGTAATCTGGGGCTTCTTCCATTCTGCCCCACAATGATGTAACCGAAGCTGCAGGGTGCGTGCCGATGTATTTGAGTCGCCGAACTCGTGGAAGCTTCAGGTTGAGCAGTTTGCACAGGGCAAAGGATACACTCGAAATCCGCGTACACGATGTATGGGAAGGGGTTCTTACGGTTGAAATGCTGAAAATTGCGAAAGTTCTCTCTGACTGACTTGAATTTAAATGCTAACGCAGGGTTGATTTTCATGTATTCTTTCTGGCGAGTCGAGAGCAACTACATCTTTCTGAACCCAGCGAAACAGCTCTGGCAATTGAACTTCGTGTGAGTGCCCGTATCTCGGAAGCGTAAAAATCTGGCGATGTCTCTAATGACGCAGTAATGGTTGTTCACCGTTCCAGAGTCTTCATCGTATTTGCTGCCCTGCAGGAGAAGATCAATGAGTTTGACCGTCTAAATATTTAGAGACACAAAGCGGGTACAATCCTTCCACATTGTGAAAACCTGTAACGTTAATTGAGAGATTGTTTGCCTTGTCAAATTTTTCGATTTCACCGAACTTCATCGGGTAAGGAATCATGCTGGAGGTGAGCATATCTTCGAACTCGAGATAATCTTACGGGTCTTCATTGGTCAATAATTGTAAACCCACGGCAATTACCGAGTACAAAAAGCTTTAATTTCTGGTCATTTCAGTTTTGGACATTAACCACGGCGTACAACTTGCCGGGGAGTACCTTCGGGAGCGGAATGTAGGACGACGCCTGCATCGGTTTGCCTTTGCCGTTCTGATGATGAGGCTGTTCAGTCGTGAAATAACCCAGCCAGTTCCATGCTCGGCCAAACCGTCGATAGAACTTTGAATCTTATTGAAAGCTTCGTCCAAGAGCGCGGGAATATCGTTCGGGTTGTAGATTTTCGAGTATTGGGACCAGAAACCCACTTGGATTACTGTCATATCACTGACGAATTCGACCCTCAAGCAGATTAGAGTCTTGCAGTTGATCATCTGGTTTAAGCAAACCTGTAATAGTGATTGCAAAGCCATCCGAACTGACAGAAGAAACTGCAGTGGATCAATTAGTCCCAATTCTTCCAACAGGGACATCTCGTATTGATGAAGGCAGAACCCCTGCATTTGGGACATTTGAAGGCAATCCCTCAGACAAACGGTTAACTTGTCGACGAAACAATCGTATTTTTTTTAGAATGGATGAGTGTTCTGACCAAACGTGATTACATAATTAATGCTCAGAAGTGTACATTTCTGCATAGTAAACGCCTGTAATATATTTTTAGTATCCATTCTGAAAATATAAAATATTTTTTTTTTATTATGAAGGAAGAAAAAATTGAGGAAGGGAATAAAAATTGAAGAAGAAGAGGGAAGAAAATAGTTATTTTTATTACATCGAAATATTTTTACACAGAAAAAAAGGGAAGCACATATTTTTTTAAAATTGCTAATGTTGTCTGTCCAACTGTTGTATTTGGAGTCATAGCCCTTTCATGTAACGAAGTAAACCATTTTTCCATGTTTTCCTTTTTTTACATAATACATATTCTACGAAAAACAAATCAGGAACTAGAATTTTTGAAGTTCCGTTCGTAAAAACCTCCGAACGCCGGTTCACCTGACTCGTCTTTTAAAAGAAGTAATCGGTTGAGTTTTCTGCTCTTTACGGATGGGTTTGTTATTATAATTTTGGAAATACCCCTTATCGAAAATTTTGTTAACTTTAGAAATCCTGATTTTATTTCCTATGGCGAATCTGGGTTTGTTCAACAACCGTTTTGTACCGGTTCGTCTCAGCAACGGTTCCTGAAGTTTCTTAATTCTCTCGGTTTACCTTTTATGGTGGAATAAACCGTGTTATTGTAATTGGAAACTAACTCGACGTAATGTGCGTCCACTGGTAAGTCCCCTCCCTGGTAAATCTTTTCTACAGTCAAGTTTTCAGCGTTATGTTGAAATGTTCTAACATGCTCGCTTCTTCTTCTGAGTACGTAGAGTACATGTTGATTTTATGGCACCTAGGAAGGGCTTTGAAGTCTTTATTGTAGAACTCGCTACCTAAATCAACTTGTACAATTTTAGGGGGTGTCGCTCCTGCGAATATTTTCTTGAAAGCGTCGGTAACATCTATGTGGATTTAGATTTAAGGGGAATGGCCCAACTTGGACATAGCGTTAAAGCAGGCTACTAGGTAGTTAAATCCATTATTGAGGTTAGCGTAAGGTATCATTTCCACCAAGTCAGCCTGCAATAGATCGCTCAGGCTCAGTCTCACTTTCTGTCTTGGAAAATTCTCTCGGGTTGGTTTGCGAAGTTGCTTTAGCTTTTCCCTCCATGCCAGAGAATAATCGTCTCTTACTCTTTGAGTTTTGGAAATTAGGACTTCATCGGCGGCGTGCCGATATTTTAAGCCTGAGCTCTCAGAGTATGCGATATCATGTTCTTTGCACGCTTCTTCTAGTTTATTAATTCCTCGAGCCAATCTTGTTCCAGTTTGGTTTCCGGGCCGCAGCATTGGTATCCTAGCAAATGCATATCGTGCGGTAACCTATGTATGATTTTGTTTACGATTCCTTTCCCAGACTTGATAAAGGAAGCTGTTTTAGTCCATACACTTCGCAAAATACAACTTGCGTCTGCCTGTTATTTTTAGCGGTTATAGTAACGGATGGCTCTGGTCTATTAGAAGTAAAACGTTTACTTTAGAGTAAGTACGCAATACCTCATATTGATAGTTTTGATTCCATGGTTTTTGTTTCATATACAATTTTTTTAACCTGAACCTAAATTTTGATAAGCCACACTTTTTTCCCCGAGCAATAGTGATTTTTCTTTGCTGCATTTCAGATAAAATTTGGACTATCTCGTTTCTACGTCAATCGTGGCCAGCCAAAGGGGAATTATACAAAAGCATGAGTCTCTTTATCAAGTCTTTAGTATCGTCATAATATTTTTAATCGACGCTGCACAAATAACTCGCTTTTTTAACCATGCCCGTCCCATTTTTCTTAGATTTCATGTCTTCCCTAATAGGAGCGATAATAGACATGTACTTAGTTACATGATTAGATTTGGGTTCATGAGGAGCTGGGTCGTTGTTGTGATAAATAGCGTCAGTATTTTTTAACGTAGCTGCGTAAGGTGCTTTAACTTCCGGCGCAAGTGAGTTTTCTTTCAAATCTTTGAAAACTAGCAAATTCTAAAACCCACGTATCTTCACGTATTGCTCCCTCTCAATCAAAACGTCATTCTCAAATATTTTAACCACTTTATCCGAAGGTAAGCTTGCCTTTTTTAGTATAAATAATGTAGTCCAAATACTACGTCAGTCTCCTTCTGATTTTCAAAAAACTTTATCAATAAATATTTAGCAGTTTCTCCAATTGCCTGGCCAGCTAAAAAACTATCGAGGGACCTAAGAGTGACTATTTTAGGGACTTCTGGTGGGGTAGAAATGTGTCGCTGTTGTGCCAGGGAATATTAAGGGGTGACTTTAGGAACATTGCTCGTAGAGGCATTTTAAGTTTTGTCTCGGGAGAAATTCTCATTATCGTGGCTTGAGCCAGAGTTTAGAATTCGGCGAGACTGAAATCAAGAAGGGTTGACGATGTCTCCTCACTAGGAGTAACGGCATTGGAAGGGGGTGGTGATAAGCCCGATGCTTTGTAGTCACTCCTCGTCAGTTTCTTCCTCTTATAAAGCTTTAATAGGTGTAGTTTGTATGTGCTGTGCTAGAGTTTTTATACCACCAACAGATGTTGATTTTAGTGCACCAACTGCCGGTTTCATAGTGCTTACTACCGTATTAAAAAATTCTTGTAGCGATTCTTCTTGCTCTCTCTCACCGAAGCGTCAATTTAAAACCTTTTTAGTTTAACGACTTTTGAGTTTTGCGATTTCTCGTTTTGTCTCCATTATTTTGTTTAAAAGGCAAGATGAACATTTATATCTCACCGTGTTTAATGTTTTGATAATGGATAAAAACTGGTTAGGCTATTTCCAACAATTTTGACACAATATTTTAAGGTCCGAAAATTCCATGTCAGGCCAAACGTCGTTTTCGTAAACGTGTTTTAAGTTTAACTCATCCACAGGAATCCGTTTTAATAAATTTGCGTTGTCTCTGACTGCTTGTTTTGGAATTCTTGTGTAGGACTGACTGCAATGAAAAACATTGACGTTCGAATGATGCCCTTGAGTGAGGTAACGTGCTATGTTTTTTGTTTGTCTAAAAGGCAATCATCAAAAACAGTCAGGTTTCGAAACTGTGGATTCAGTTCTTTGGGAGGAATTAAATCTATTTCAGAATCGTGAAAAAGTTACATTCTGTCCAATGATTTCCTCAATTCCACCAAATATAGCATGCAGAGCTTTGTACTTTGATTGACGTAAAGTTATACTGTACATAAATAACCGGTTGTAGTCAAGCCATATTTCTTTACAGATGGAATTAAACAAAAAGTTAGTTTTTCTGCAATTTGCGAGGCCTATAATTAAACATCGGATATTAGAGGGCAGAAATGGATGATTTTTAAGTTATTTCTTAGGCATGAAAAAATCGTCGCACATATGATCCCAGTTTTGGTGTTTCGTGTATGTTTTCTAATTTTTTTCTTTTCTGCAGTACGCGATACACAATGAATTGTCTATATATCTTTATTTTATTGCATTGCTTTTTAGTGATCATTTGTTAAATATCGTCACAGAAGTAAAGTAACTATAACAATTTATTAAATATTTTGAAAGCTTCATACGGAAAATTAACTTATAGAAGAATTCCTTGGAAACTCAAGTTTAACTTATATGGCCATACTATTAATTTGTGCCGTTAAGCTTGTAATTTACACCTGAACTATTCAGGAGTGCAATGTTTTGAACTCAGTAAAAGATTTCTAAATCCATGTCATAATAAATAACTTTGCTTGCTGGCCTAGTAGTTATTCTTACTACATCAACGAGCAGGTTTTACCGAACCAGTAGACTGGGTTAGTTATTAGACCAGTAGGCTTTCCTTACAGGACCAGTATCAAAAGCCTGCAGGTCTGATAAAAATTTTATATGAAAGCAATTACTAAATTAGTCATACATTTTAATAGCGTAATGAAAGGTTCTCTAGTTGCTAAACAATCAATGCCAATTGATTGTTTCCAGAACTTTTCATAACTTTTCCAGAAATCAGTAAAATAGCAATTCTAGGCCTATAACGTTAATACTTAAGATTTTGTGTGTATATAAGGCTGATCACCACCAACCATAATTGCCAATACAGCAAGAGTTAGAGCTACAGACGGCAGGTAGATAATAGTTTTAGGTTTAGTGTTATTAGCTACATTGTAACCATGTATATAGGAATATTTCAGGAAAGGCTTAATCAGTTGTAATAATTAATAGTATAGAATACGTACGCACATTTTTTTCTAGAAAAGCCTACTAGACCAATACAAGATTATCACTGGTCCTATAGGAAAACCCAACTGGTCCTGTACATCTTGGCAATTTGACCAGTAAGAAGAGTCTACAGGACCAGTAACAATTTGGTAATGGTCCAGTAAGAAGACCTTACTGGCCCAGCACACAATTGTTACTGGACCAGTCGTAATACCCTACTGGTCCAGTATTCCATAAACTGGTAAATAGTACTGGTCCAATAGGTAAATTCGTACTGGTCCATTAAAAAATTTCTAGTAGGATTTCCAATAGGGAGGAGAGAAAATTAAAGCTGTCTATAAACTTAACCGAATGTATCTTTTCTTTTTTTCCGTTTCATCCCATCCCATTTCAATGGTAATGGTCATGCTCATGAACCTTGCTCGTGAGGGTTCACGAGGGTCAAAGTCGGGTAGGTACTTGTTGTTTGCTCTCACATACTGCTTTCCTACGAAGGAATCGCCGCTTCCAATGCCGGAAATTATTAGTTTGTGCTTCCCGACGTGAGTGAAGAGTTCCAACTTGGATTTCATAATTTTAAGCAGTGCCGCCCAGTTAAATGCCGGAGTGGATACATAATAGCAGAGATCCAACTCGTTGTTTTCCAGACAAAGTTTTCTAAAATTTTCGAATATGTCCGCCAGCTGGAAAACGACCGTCATTTGGTACACCTCGTGGTACAAACCAAATTTCTTCGTTTTCATCTTGAGCCAGAGGTTGAGTGCACAAACGTATACGTCACCTGCTAACTCTTCATTTTTCAGCTGGAAAAGAACAACATTTTCGATGGTGGTGCATGTCGAAAATTGACATGTCTCTCGTGTTTGTAAGGGTAGACCCCCTTTTGCATCAGGAGATTCAGAGCATCCTCTCGAGTCATGGCATCTTGAAACCAATCAGATTTTAGGCCGGAGTCCAAGGCTGGTTCGAGGATGGGAAAGGCGACGTTACATTTCCTGCGATGGTCCACCAGGGTGTCCAGCGAAGCTTTCACGAAACTGGGACTGTCCATAAATCGAATATTCACTCCCATCCTTTTAATCATCATGCTCTGAAACTTCTCCGTATCTCGGCTAGTGACCTCCACTTTTCCCTTGAACTTGTGCACGGCGGATACCAGGAGGTGCATGTCGTAGCATTCTGGGCCGTGGAATACGACGGGAATGGTTCTCCGTTGTCAAGCACGCAAGTTGCATTTTGAATGAGCGACTCCCCAGTATTTCCTGCTGATGTGGCAATGGTCCCTCACTGGCAATGGTCCGGTGTTTTTCAATTTTTGCAGGAGGTACAGATGTCTGACAAGATTTAGATTAGGGGTTTGAATAACATCTCTGTAATGTGTGGTGCAGTGGCAACCCGGACCACTGCACTGTGACTGAGGTTGGCGCTAATGACCAAGTTGTCGACGCGCTATTAAGTCTCAATCCCCCCCTCACCTTTTGCTAGCTAACGTTCTTGGGGTCTTTACGGTCAAATGGTTTATCTCATTAATGGCAGACGTTGGCGTGAGAGTAGCTGTATTTATCGGCTTGGGTAAGTTTCAGGGGTTTAATGTCTTTACCAGCGTATGGTAATCTTGGGCTTCTTCCATTCTCCCTCACAATGATGTAACCGAAGCTGCAGGGAGCGTACCGATGTATTTTAGTCGCCCAACTTGTGGAAGCTTCAGGTTGAGCTGTTTGCACGGGGCGAAGGATACATTCGAAATAGGCATACACGATACGCGGGAAGGGGTTCTTGCGGTTGAAATGCCAAAAATTGAAAAAGTTCTCTCTGGGTGACTTGAATTTAAATGCTAACGCGGGGTTGATTTTCATGTATTCTTTCTGGTGAGTCAAGAGCATCTACATCGTTCTGAACCCAGCGAAACAGTTCTGGCAATTGAACTTCATGTGAGTGCCTGTATCTCGGAAGCATAAAAATCTGGCATTCTCTCTAATGACACAGTAATGGTTGTTCGCCGTTCCAGAGTCTTCATCGTATTTGCTGCCCAGAAGGAGAAGATCAATGGGTTTGACCATCTAAATATTTAGAGACACAAAGCAGGTACATTCCTTCCACATTGTGAAAACCTGTAACGTTAATTGGGAAATTGTTCGCCTCTTTGAATTTTTCGATTTCATCTAGCTTTATCGGGTAAGGAATCATACTGGTGGCAAGCATATCTTCGAACTGGAGATAATCTTACGGGTCTTCGTTGGTCAATAATTGTAAACCCGCGGCAAGTACCGAAAACAATAAGCATTAATTACTGGTAATTTAGGTTTTGGACATTAACAACGACGTACAACTTGCCGGTGAGTACCTTCAGGAGCGGAATATAGGACGACGCCTACAACGGTTTGCCCTTTGCTGTTCTGATGATGAGGTTGTTCAGTTGCGAAATAACCCAGCCACTTTCATGCTCGGCCAACCCATCGATTGAACTTTGAATCTTATTGAAAGCTTCGGCCAAGAGCGCGGGAATATCGTTCGGGTTGTAGATTTCCGAGTATTGGGACCAGAAACTCACCTGGATTACTGTCGTATCCCTGACGAATTCGACCCTCAAGCAGATTAGGGTCTTGCAGTTGATCATCCGGTTAAGGCAAATCAGTAATAGTTATTGCAAAGCCATCCGAACCCACAGAAGAAACAGCAGTGAATCAATGATTCCCAATTCTTCCAACAGGGACATTTCGTATTGATGAAGGCAGAACCCCTGTATTTGGGACGGATGAACGCAATCCCTCAGACAAACAGTTAACTTGTCGACGAAACAATTGTATTCTTCTTTTTGAGTGGATGAGTGTTCTGACCTAAGGTAATTGCATAATTGATGCTCAGAAGTGTACATTTCTGCGTAGTAAATGCCTGTGAAATATGGTTTAGTATCCATTTGAAAATATAAAATTTTTATCTTTTTTATTATTAAGGAAGAAAAAAATTGAGGAAGGGAATAAAAATTGAAGAAGAAGAGGGAAGAAAATAGTTATTTTTATTGCATCGAAATATTTTTACACGGAAAAAAGGGAAGGACATACTCATTTAAGATTGCTAATATTGTCTGTCCAACTGTTGTATTTGGAGTCATAGCCCTTTCATATAACGAAGTAAAGCATTTTCCCAAGTTTTCCTTTTTTTACGTAATACATGTTATACGAAAAACCAATCAGGAACTAGAATTTTTTTAAGTTCCGGTTTGTAAAAACCTCCGAGTGCCGGTTCACCCGACTCACCTTTTAAAAGAAGTAATCGGTAGAGTTTCTTGTACTTTACGGATGGGTTTGTTATTAAAATTTTGGAAATACCCCTTATCGAAAATTTTGTAACTTTAGAAATCCTGATTTTATTTCCTATGGCGAATTCGGGTTTGTTCAACAACCGTTTCGTACTGGTTCGTCTCAGCAATGGTTCGTGAAGTGTTACTTCCCTCGGTTTAACTTTTATGGTGGAATAAACTGTGTTATTGTAATTGGAAACTAACTCGACGTAATGTGCGTCCTCTCGTAAGTCCCATGCCTGGTAAATCTTTTCCACATTCGAGTTTTCAGCGTTATGTTGAAACGTTCTACCGTGCTCGCATTCTTCTTCTGAGTACGTAGAGTACATATTGTTTTTATGGCACCTAAGAAGGGCTTTGAAGTCTTTATTGTAGAACTCGCTATCTAAATCGAATTGTACAATTTTAGGGGGTGTCGCTCCTGCGAATATTTTCTTGAAAGCGTTGGTAACATCTATGTGGATTTAGATTTAAGGGGAATGGCCCAAGCGAACCTTGACATGGCGTTAATGCAGGCTACTAGGTAGTTAAACCCATTATTGAGGTTAGCGTAAGATATCATTTGCACCAAGTCAGCCTGCCATAGATCGCTCAGGCTCAGTACAATCACTTTCTGTCTTGGAAAATTCTCTCGGGTTGGTTTGCGAAGTTGTTTTAACTTTTCCCTCCATGCCAGAGAAGGATCGTCTCTCACTCTTTGAGCTTAGGAAATTAGGACTTCATCGGCAGCGTGCTAATATTTTAAGCCCAAGCTCTCAGAGTATGTGATATCATGTTCTTTGCACGCTTCTTCTAGTTTATTAATTCCTCGAGCCAATTTTCGTTCCAGTTTGGTTCCCGGGCCGCAGTTTTGGTATCCTGGCAAATGCATTTCAAGCGGTAACTTATCAATGATTTTGTTTACGATTTCTTTCCAAGACTTGATAAAGGAAGCTGTTTTAGTCAGTACACTTTGCAAAATACAACTTGCGACTGCCTGTTATTTTTAGCGGTTATAATAACGGATGACTCTGGTCCATTAAAAGTGCAACGTTTACATTTGATGCAGTACCTCATCTTGATAGTTTTGAATCCATGGTATTTTGTCTTGTATACGATTTCTTTAACCTAAACCTAAAATTTGATAAGCTACACTTTTTTCCCGAGCAGATGTGATTTGTCTTTGCTGCATTTCAGATAAAATTTGGACTATCTCGTTTCTATGTCCATCGTGGCCGGCCAAAGCGGACTTATACAAAAGTATCAGTCTATTTATAAGGTCTTTAGGATCGTCGTAATATTTTTAATTGACTCTGCACTAGTAACTCGCTTTTTTAACCATGCCGGCCCCTTTTTTCTTAGATTTTGTGTCTTCCCAAATAGGAGCGATAATAGACATGTACTTAGTTGTATGATTAGATTTGGGTTCATGAGTAGCTGGGTCGTTGTTTTGATAAATAGTGTTAGTTGTTTTTAACATAGCCGCGTAAGCTGCTTTAACTTCCGGCACGAGGGAGTTTTCTTTTAAATCTTTGAAAATTAACAAATTCCAAAACCTACGTATATTCTTGTATTGCTCCCTCTCGACCAAAACGTCATTCTCAAACATTTTAACCACTTTATCTGAAGATCAGCTCGCCTTTTTTAGTATAAATAATGTAGTCCAAATACTGGGTCAGTCTCCTTCTGATTTTCAAAAAAATTTATCAATTAATATTTAACAGTTTCTCCAGTTGCCTGGCCAGCTAAAACAATCGAGGGACCTAAGAGTGACTATTTTAAGGACTTCCGGTGGCGTAGAAATGTGTCGATGTTGTGCCAGAGAATATAAAGGGGTGACTTTAGGAACAATGCTCGTAGAGGCATATTCGGTTTTGGTCTCGGGAGAAATTCTCATTATGGTGGCTTGAGCCGGAGTTTAGTATTCGGCGAGACTGAAGTCAAGAAGGGTTGACAATGTCTTCTCACTAGGAGTAACGGCATTGGAAGGGGGATGGTGATAAGCCCGATGCTTTGTAGTCACTCCTCGTCAGTTTCTTCCTCTTATAAAGCTTTAATAGGTGTAGTTTGTATGTGCTGTGCTACAGTTTTTATACCACCAACCGATGTTGATTTTAGTGCGCCAACTGCCGGTTTCATAGTGCTTACTACCGAATAAAAAAATTCTTGTAGCGATTCTTCTTGCTCGCTCTCACCGAACCGTCCAAATTAAAAACTTTTTAGTTTAACGACTTTTGAGTTTTGCGATTTCTCGTTTTGTCTCCATTGTTTTGTTTAATAGGCAAGAAAGATCGTTTATATCTCACCTCGTTTAATGTTTTGTTAATGGATAAAAAACTGGTTAGGCTATTTCCAACAATTCTGACACAATATTTTAAGGTCCAAAAATTCCATGTCTGGGCAAACGTCGTTTTCGTAAACGTGTTTTAAATTTAACTCATCCATGGAAAAAAGGTTTAATAAAGTTGCGTTGTCTCCGACTACTTGTTTTGGAATTCTTGTGTAGGACTGACTGTAATGAAAAACATCGACGTTCGAATGATGCCCTTGAGCGAGGTAATGTGCTATGTTTTTTTTTGTTTGTCTAAAAGGCAATCGTCAAAAACAGTCAGGTTTCGAAATTTTGGATTCCGTTCTTTGGGAGGAATTAAATCTATTTCAGAATCATGAAAAAGTTACATTCTGTCCAATGTTTTCCTCAATTTCACCAAATATAGACTGCAAAGCTTTGTACTTTGATTGACATAAAGTTTTACTGTAAATAAATAACCGGTTGTAGTCAAGCCATCTTTCGTTACAGATGAAATTATGAAATTAAACATAAAAGTTAGTTTTTCCACAATTTGCGAGGCCTATAATTAAACATCTGATATTAGAGGGCAGAAATGGATGATTTTTAGGTTCGTTCTTAGGCATGAAAAAGTTGTAGTTTTTTCCATAACTTTTTAATTTACACATTTTTTAAACGTTTACACAGTTACCAAACCCATAAAGTCTTCATCGGTAAATTTATCGTTGGAAACATCCGAATGAGCCACTCCATAGTATACATTGCACCATAATTTCAGATTGCTGGGATTATCATCGGTGACGTACACTGCGGTAATTTTTCCAGTAACTTCAGTCAAGTTTAAAGGCGATGTAAGATGGCAAGTTAAACCAGGGTTTGGCGATAACATTTTTATGTTAAGTTTCCCTTTAGTTTTGTTAATGTTCTCGTACACCCAAGTTAAGACAGAGCGGTTTGTCTCCGTTACCTTCGTTCACCTCTTTGCAATTAGGGTAACAGGCGTAAGCCGCATGCGTAGAATTGGGATAATTTAACGTAGTCTTCAAGCTCGATCTCTAGTTTTTTACGTCTGTACCGTTTAAGATTTTTCAACAATTTTTGGCGTTTCCACACTACTGGGTGAAATCCAACATTTATTTTTCGATTTTTGGTCCAGAACGGGAGGCCCCAAACCCTTTAAATCTTGAAACTGAATGGAAGGAGACGAGGAAAACTTTACACTGTTGTTAATCTTTGTACCTTTGCGTTCTTAACTTTCAGCAAGGTTTTTTCGAAGAGATTGGAAAGATGCGTCGGCCAGGATGTTTGAGACATTTTAAGGTTTTTTTTTTAATTTTGAGATTCTTCCTTTTATTATATACATAAATATTTAAAGTGCTAATCCTTATCGGCGGCTCGGCACATTTTGAAATTTCTCATATTTAAAAAAGGATGTCAGTTAATAAATTTGGACAAGCATTGAAAAGGTCGAGGGGGGAAGGTGGTGAAGTGATGGGAATCGACCCGAGAGGACACCCAAACATAGGATACGTTTTAACACCCAAAAACAACTACGGTATGTAAAACAAGTGTGTAACTAAAGTCAGTGCCAGAAGATACGTAAATTATTCCCAGATCGGTACACTTGCAACGGAGATTCAGAAACTTAAAACCGACTTGCCTCCTGCCATTACTGTTCTTCTGACGAGTTGGCTTCCACCATATCTACCATAAAAAAAACCGTTGTACTTAGAACAGGCTGACGGGAAATTTTACTCGAAGAAGAAGCAGATTAAGGACGAAGCTTTCCCCGACACACTGCTGACAATGCAACAAAAGTGTAAGTTAGTAGTGGGGATTTGCGATATGAGGATAAATACACCCACCCCCCGGGACTGTCGTGCAGGAATTTGTAGGAAATCATGCAGAGGAGTAAATCCTCAAGTAAACCTACCCTCGTTTCAGGAGCGTGCTAATGACGAATAAGCAACCTCACTCAAGGAAACTGACCTCACTCAAGGCAACCGACCTAACTTACAAGGTTCATTGGCAGGTTTACTTGAGTGTGAGGGTTACTTGAGTGGGAGGTTGACTTCAGTAGGAGGTTGACTTGAGTGGGAGGTTTACTTAAGTGGGAGGTTTACTTGATTGGGGAGGTTTATTCGAGTGGGAGGTTTACTCGAGTGGGGCAGTTACTTTAGTGGGAGCTTTACTTCATAGGTTTATTTGAGAAAATGGGATGGTCGAAAGTCGTGTAACCTTCATCATTCCTCAAGCAAAGCTCTCACTCAAGGAAACCTAGCCAGTGAGTTACATATTGAGTTACATACGTACATACTAACGAATGATCTGCAGCGATTCAGAAGAGGTGTTCTGCAGCAGTTCTATAGCAATTCTTGGGGTAATTCTGCAGCAATCATGAGTGATTCTTCAGAAGTTGTGGGGTAATTACGCAGCAGTTCTGAAGTATTTTTGCAGCGTGTTTGCAGTATTTCTGCAGTAGTTCAGGCGTGGAACTGGTGTATTTCTGCAACTGTCCTAGAGTGATTTTACAGCAGCTGGATTGAAGAATTCTGCAGTATTTTGGGGGATTCTTGGTGTTTTCTGCAGGATTTCTGATGTGATTATACAGCATTTCTTTAGCAGTTCAGTGGTATTTCTACAGCAGTTCTGGCGTGATTCTGTGGTATTTCTACAGCAGTACTGGAGTGATTCAACAGCAGGTCTGTAGTATTTCTGCACCAGTTCTGCGGTAGTCCGTCAACATTGCTGGGGTTATTTTGCAGCACATATGGGGTATTTGTACATCAGTTCTGTAGTAAATCTGCAGCAGGTTGGGAGTTTTAGGTGTTTTCTACAGAATTTCTGA
>JAHWFP010173841.1:13556-26115 GCA_023313725.1 Lithobius niger | reverse complement strand
AACATTCAAGCCTTAGCTTGCAAAATTTCAACAACAATTATGTGCTATCACATATGCCGTACAAAATCAAGCTCCATAGACCACAGTTGTGTTCTTGTTTTTACAGTTGGTTTATTTTTCGTGAATTGGATGTGAATACAATTTCGTTAGCAACGTTGTTTAGATTTATCGTGATACACTAGTGTGTAACTAGGCACGCACGTCAGTATACACAGTCAGTATACACAGTCACGTATGTCAGTGTAGTGCTTTCGCATGAATAAATAAAATCAATCAAATCAGTATACACGCTGTCATTGTCCGAACTTTGGCATTCCAATGAGAGACGATGCCGATAATACTAACAATAGTTATAAAAATTTTTTTGTACTTACGCGCCCTAACACGCCATCCCCGTTACACCCCCAGGCTTCAAACCATAAAAGGCACGCAGTTCGTATGTACTGTACCCATTCATCCAATTTCATAGCTGGAAGCCTTCCCGTTATCTCGGTATCGATGAATAATCACCCTATGGGATTTAACATGGGGATGAACGGACTATCTAGCTAGCTAGTAACTAGTAATACATTTTCAACGTTATTGAGGATCATATTTTGGATTGAAAGCAACTTAGCTGGCATTCCAACAAGAGTTAATTTTTTTCAGATGGGTCATTGCTCTCGATTTCAACACAATTTAAGCTTTTGTACCGCATTATTATTTTTCCCCAAATACCTGAAATGTGCCGAACTATGCTTCAAGATATAAGACACTGACGCTGCGTCGCGCTACAATGGTTTACAACCTCGACTATTGAATTGATGTGATGTTTGTTGTAATGTTTGTTGCCTAACTTGGTAATTGATTTTCGTACTTACTCGTCGTCCCACGCCACCCCCGTTATGCCCCCAGGCTCCAAACCATAAAACGTACACAGTTCGTATTGCAGCGCACCCATTCGTCCAGTTTCATAGCTGTAACCATTCCCGTTATCTCGGTATCGATGAATAATTACCCTATGGGATTTAACCTGGGGATTAGCGGACTAGTTAGCTAGTAGTAACACATTTACAACGTTATTAGGGCCAGATTACTTTGAAAGCAGCTTAGCTGGCATTCCTACACGAGTTAATTTGTGTCAGGTGGGTCACTGCTCTCGATTTCAACACAATTTAAGCTTTTGTACCGTATTATTATTTTTCCCCAAGCATACCTCAAAGGGTTTCAAAGGGTTTAACGAGCGTTAACCAATCCTGATCATCTGCCCGAAGCCCTAAGGCCCTATGTCTGCAACAGCCAGATTCCCAGGCGGTCACCCACCTTACTTACTTCTTTTATTGAGCCTAAGGAGGTCTACATACCATCTGCTCACTCACTTAACTAGGACTTAACCTAACTTAACCTAACTTACTCTCCTAAGCCAAAAGCCAAAACATCACTCCCAACCTCCTAAACACCCATACCTGAAATTTGCCCAACAATGCTTCAGGATATAAGACACAGACGCTATGGTGTCGCGCTACAATGGTTTACAACCTCGACAATTGAATTGCTGTGATGTTTGTTGTGAAGTTTGTTGCCTAACTTGGCGCGACACACTAGCGTGTGTCTAGATGGAAACAACAAAGGAATACATATAAACGTTTCTGTAAGGTTTCACATACTGCAGTGTTGCTGTACTATTTAGTCCACGCGAAACCTTACTGTTGCATTTAAAAGTTTTTACCATTCTAATTTTTTTACACGATATATCAGCCAATGATTGATGCATTCTACTTCGCTAAACGACATCGCTGGAAAAAGTTTAAAAAGTAATCATCTTAGTGTTCTTAGTTCAGCTCTACGGGCAATTCAGGGTTCATGCTAGTCTCTGAAAACCTGAAAATACCCTGGAAAGTGATACTGAAATTCCATGCTTTGAAAAGTGCTTTAAAATTTTGAAAAATTATATATATATATATATATATATATATATATATATATATATATATATCATCAGTAGGGTGATGAAACGAAAGTAGACGACGTGACCAACGAACACTGAACAAATTTAACGAAGAAAGCAGTGGATCATGGAGCCTTACTTTATTCTTTGTTTCTTAAGGCATGAAAAGTTTTGAAATTTGGGCTCTGGTTTTAATTGTATTTACGTGTATAATGGTAGATACAGCAGTAAGGTTTCACGTGGACTAAACAGTACATCAACACAACAGCATCTGAAACCTTAAAGAAACTTTATTTGTGATCCTTTGCCGTTTTGATTTCGGATCAGTTAAACCTTACCTTAAGTATCAAACTAGTTCGTTTTTGTTTATTAATTCGTGCAACTTTGGCGCAACATTCAATTTAGATTAGCTTGTTTTGTATGTGTATGAATTACGGTTTGCATTAACCAATTTGTAAACAAAGCCTTTAATATTCAGTTTACGTCTTTCAGCTGGCATCTGTTGCTTGGCATTGTTGCATAATAACAATATTTAAAACAATGTAAAACAATCAATATGGTGGTTAACAGCTCCCTAACCTCTGAACCACTTGACCAATTAGAAAAGGTCTTAGAGAAAGGGCACATCTACAGAGCAATACATGTAAAATAAGCTAAGAACCAGTTTTATAGACAAACAGTTTGATCTGTAGAGAGCGTAGTAGGAACGGTCGTGCGTAGTCAAAAATGAAAATCACGATTCGGGATCATGTCCAGATCTCCGATGTAACAAATAGGAAATTAATAAACGTTCGGACACACGTTCACCAAGTCCAACAAAGTTATATACTAAATTTGAGTGGAAAATATTAATAGACAGCAGAGAAACTAAGCTTCGTAATTTTGGCTTAACATGAGAGACCCCGAGGTCAAACCTTACACTAAAGGCTACATACCGCCTTTGCTAATAAGTTTTAAACGTAGTCATTGATCGAGTCTATACTGACAAATCCAGGACAAGAGAATAATGAGTGTGTAATAGTAACGTAAAGATAGAAAAATAAGAAATGTTTATTGCTAAAATAGTAAAATAAATTATATTGTTAATAAATAAGAGTGTGAAGAATATTTCTACGTCCGCATTTATAACGTCCAAACAGCAAGTTTTGACGAATAGTGTTTGCGTAAAACTATTTCTTTCAGTGTCCTGCCTAGCTGTGCACTGAGAGTTACTGCGTGTTTATTTTATCCACCCAAAACCAAAACTGGTATAAGTGCAGCAGCTAAGTTTCTAAAAAGTGTCGGCCTTTCAAAGTAGTGATATCTTTCAACCAGAGAAAGGCCGCTGAAGTGAATGCCGCGTAAGCCTAATACTACGATGGAAAGATCGACTCCAGGCAAGGAATACTGTATGACTGACCTTGGCTTGTCAGTTGCAATCGTATTTATTAACAATAGATCAGCTGACCAACGTGTCAGCTTATGACAAGCATGCAACGATTTTGCCTGGCTGGTGGCGCCAGCCAGGAGCGAGTAAGACACCACAGTCTCCCCCCTAAAAAAAATTCTGACCGTGCTTTACAACATCTTCTAACACGGCAAGATCCTTTTTTCATATACAGTAAAGTCGTATTTTAGTAACAATACAAAATATTTTTTTTTTCTTTTTAACATGCAACAAAAATAAATCCTCTTTTGCCATGTAAAATATTACAAGGATTGGCCAAAAGCCTCAATCCAGTCCTGGCCAAAAAGTGGCACATTATTTATAGGACTGACAATTTCTTCCAAATTTTAAGTTTTACCTGCAAAGCACACGGAAAGTTGAGCTATACCACAGGGCTTAAAATCGTGCTTGGAATAAACTTGCAAAACAATGTTTGTTTTCTTTAATTTTACTCCTTTCAAGTGCTTTGTAAACCATTTCTCGGGAATGATACTCCATTCAGTAGCCAAATCAATATTGAACAATACATCTTCATTGTTTACCTTTACCCAAGTTTGCCACGCCCCCTTTCGGACTGCACCTATGGTTACAATTGTATGCACCTGAGAGGGATTCTCTGATCCAGTATCGGATTCTGAATCACTTGTGGTTAGCCTATCTTTTACAAAATTTGCTTTGCTAGGTCTCCTCGGCCCCCCTCCCCCCCCTTACAAATCGAGGAGAGATGCCCCTTTAATCCACAGGTGAAACATAATTTGTCGTTAAAACGACATTGACATTTTTCATGATTTTTCTTACCATAGCATGTACATTTTACATTTTTGCTTGGATTTTGAGCCGTTTTATTTTTACGATCAGGCTGAAAATTTCATTTTATACACCTTCTCTTTACCCATTTCTGAAACACTTCTCTGCGCAGCTTCCATGCTTATAGCAAACTCTTTGGCCTTTGCCCAAGTTAAATCAGCTTCCCCCAAAAGCCTACGTATTGTGGCCTTATCTTGAATGCCAACGATGAATTTATCTCTTAACATATCATCTAAATATGTGCCAAAATTACAATGCTCTGACAAGTTCTTTAATTCAGAAATATATTCTTGAATACTTTCGGACTCCCCTTGATCCCTTTTCCAAAACCAATAGCGCTTCACAATCGTATTGGGAGTAGGGTCAAGGCTTTCTTTCATTAGCTTACATAAATCCACACACGTCTTAGTGCTAGGGAGTGCCGGACTGCATAAACTCTTAATTAATTTATAATGAACGGCGCTCAACAAGGACAAAAGCATCGCTACATATTTTGTAGCGTCGACATCATGCGCTGTAAAATAATTATTTAATCTTTCAATTTATTGAGACCAATCATCTTTACTATTATAGGCTTCAAACTGCTTACATGTGGAGATGTTGCACAAAATTAAACTCACTATAGTACAAACCAGAATGCTTTCACTAACATGGATAAATTCCCGGTAATTTTTGAAGTACATTTTTCCTTAATCTACTCACCACTGAATTTGCGTTACGAGTGTTTAGCTCCGTTCAACTTGGCTTCGTTTGACCTTGAACACAGCTGTGCTTAATTGGACCGCGACACTGACTAGATTCCCTCACGCCACGCCCACTTTCACCCGCCGCCGTATTACGACGATGGCTTCCCAAATAAACACTGATACTTTTTGCCGACGCACGCTGCATCCACGCCTTTTCCCGGACTATCACCAGTCTATCCTGCTGCCCCAGAAAACTACAGATGAAGTGAGAAAAGTACATGAGCTTAAGATTTTACAAAATCTTGATTTTGCCTTTTCAAAAAAAAAATCGGTTTACTTATCTTATCGTAGGTGTGCTTCATTCCTGATCCCACTCGTCGCCATTATGAAGTGAATGCCGAGTAAGCCTAATACTACGATGGAAAGATCGACTCCAGGCAAGGAATACTGTATGACTGACCTTGGCTTGTCAGTTGCAATCGTATTTAATAACAATAGATCAGCTGACCAACGTGTCAGCTTATGACAAGCATGCAACGATTTTGCCTGGCTGGTGGCGCCAGCCAGGGGTGAGATAAGACACCACAGCCGTGAAGGTCAATCCTGTTAGCCAAGTTAATCGGACCTACTAATAGTTCGAAAGTTAAATGAAAACTAGAACATTGCTACTGGTGGTAGCAATCTTCAAGTTATCATTTAACGCATAAAGTATTATTAGGTGCGATTAACTTGGCTAACAGGATTGACCTTGGCGGCCTTTCTCTTGTTGAATGATATCACTACTTTGAACGGCCGACCCTTTTTTTGAAACTTGGCGGCTTCTCTTATATCAGTTTTGGTTTTGGGTGGATATCGCAGCTCTAATAGGACTGTGAACGAACGAAGGATCAGACGGTTTAAATCGTATCCTCTACCTTTTCTGTCTGGAGGAATTTTATGTCTATAAATTTGCTCATTCATAATTTCACATTTGCCGTGGCCCAATTAGCCATTACACCAGTGAAATTGACACGGTCAGAACTTTCTTAGACTTTCTTTCTTACAGAGAATTTCACGGTCTATTCATCACCTTTACCTGTTTTGTCCGGAGGTATTTTATGTCTACTGATGTCGTCATTCATAATTTCGACATTTGCCAATGCCCAATTTGCAGTTAGTTGAGTCAAAGTAGCACGGTTGTGGTTTATAGTTTGTGCTTGTTTCACAGGCTTAAGTTTGTTCAATCGCAATTTTGAGCGTATGGTTCGTTTCGCTTACTCAGAAGGTTAATTTGAATTACGGCATGAGGCTGTAATTGTTCACTCAAATAAATCAGGTTCAGCGTATCCAGATTGGTGACGACCGATGTTTATTAATGGCGTATTGCACAAATAATGTGGTTCACGAATAACAATCGGCGCAAGTCATGATGTCGATTGTTGCCAACTGGAACAAGCTGACGTCATCATACCGCTTTTGGGAGAAAAAACAGTTTCGCCTTTGTCGGCCACCGTAGTCTGCTGGTTTTTAAATCTCTATCATCTAAGTAATTGTAAGTATATTCGTTTGGCTTAGAAATGTAGCATTGTCAATATTAAATGTTTCAGCCAACTGTTTCGACAATAATTACAACAATAATTTGGCACGTACGAGCCACTTGAGGGCCACGTGCTGCTAGCTGCAACCTCCATTTTAGAAAAAGGCACTTACACATTTGACGCTTTACCTGTCTGCCGAAATTTAGATCTGGCAACTTTCCCTAATGAGCTGTAGACGTGTCTTTCTACCGTATGAGAATTAACATGAGAACAGTAATTCTACATAAAATCAAATGTCCGTTTCACTAATGCTTCCAAATAAATTAATAACAAGCATACCCTTTACCGTCGTGGGGCAGATAATTAAGTAGGAGTTTGTGCACCGTCCTCTTCAAGTTTTCATTTAACGTCCAAAGTATTATTCAGTGCAATTAACTTGGCTAATAGGATTACCCTTGGCGGCCTTTCCCTGGTTGAATGATATCACTACTTTGAAAGGCCGACCGTTTTCTGAAAATTGGCGGCTTCTCTTATACAAGTTTAGGTTTTGGATGGATATCACAACTTTCAGAGGCCTGTGAATGAAGAAAAGATTAGATGGTGTAATCGTCATCTGTGCCTCTTTTGTCTGGAGAAATTTTATGTCTATATATTTTCTCATTCATAATTTTCACCTTTGCTATTGCCCAATTAACCGTTACGTCAGCGAAATTGACACGGTTTGACGCTGATTTTCGTTGGCTTCGTTCACTCAATCAGCGCATCCCTCCTCACTTGGCTCTACCTCGGTTAACGTTAATCATTCAATCACTTAGTTACCATGGTGTTCACGAACACATAATTGTCCCTATTATCGTCGTGGGGCAGATAATTTAGTTTGGATTCGTGTACCGTAACAAACCTTTGTAATAAAAGATACTCCGATTCTTAGTGAACCATTCCATTCTGAATTTTAATTGAGACCGCGGCCTGCTGCCATGCGCCCCATAAAACAAAAGGAACTACAACCACCTATTTGCAACAACAATAAATTGTGACAATTAGGCACTGAAACGATAACCGTGTAACATTTAAGCATGTTATAATCTACTGTTGGATGACAATACAAACAATGGTTACAACAATAATTTTGCACTCACGAGCCAATTCAGGGTCACGTGCTTCTAGCTGCAACCCCCATTTTAGAAAAAGGCACTTCCCCATATGACGCTTTACTTGTTTGCCGAAATTTAGATCTGGCAACTTTCCCTAATCAGCTGTAGACGTGTCGTTATACCCTATGAGAATTAACATGGGAGTCTGTGGACTAGTTACTAGTTACTAGTCACCAGTAACACAAATCAACGTTATTGAAGACACTTTTTCTCCATGAAGGACTCGTTCCCACATTTTCGTGTTGACGTTTTCTTCGTAACTGGACCCAAGACACCTGATTCAAACGATTTGCAAAGATTTCTACCGCAAGGGGAATTTACAGCAGTGTGCTGATATCAGGTATAAGTAGGATTCAGTTAAAAGACAGAGTCTGGTAGTGCGGCCACCTTTTTTTTTAATCAACAATCACTTTTTAACAATCAGATGTCTACAATCGGACGATCTACTGTTACTTGGCGGTGACACACTAGAATGTGTCTAGATTTTAACAGCTCTGGACTGTGGCATTGACGCTCTTGGCCTGGCCAGATTTAGGAGGGTGCTTGGGGTGCTATGGGTGCTGAAGCACCAGGCCACAGGCCGAAAAAGGCCTCACGGTTATAGAAAAAATATAATACTGTGCTAATTTAAATAAAAAAATTCACTTTTACTGAAAAGTTGTATCAAAAAATTTCAATTTCAAAAAAAATTATCGTTTTTCTGCTTTTTTAGCGGTACTGCGGGGGGGGGGGGGGAGGCATAACAAATCTTAAGCACAAGGCTTGTACGAGGCTTGACACGGTGCTGCACTTGGCGTTTGTTTCATGACTATAATGCCACGGGTAAGGTGGGTCAGGAGATCAAGAAAGAGAAGTGCCAGGCAGCAAATGTAACGACGTAACGTTAAATGTAACGTTACGTAACGGACGTAACGTTAAATGTCTTTAAAAAACTGAAAAAAGAAAACCCATGTGAAGTATTATGGGGGGGATATCCAGTCGACAAAGTTTTGGCTTCTTCTGATCTGGAATCGATGAGAACCATCTGTCGCTTTCCAACTGTCACTTTCTCACATAAACATATAAAATGTAAAGTTAACTTTATCAAAGCAAAAATGTAGGTAAAAAAGTTTATAATAAGTCGCCCAAAAAAATCCTAAATTTAACTTTTTTAATTAGTAGGCATGTATCCATGTATGGTACGAAATAATGGGCTCACTGAATGTGACTCATTCCTTTGATTTACGTGGATCTTAAGATGTTATATAGATTGCAACTAGATGAAAATTTACTACTTGGGATCTACTTGGGATTTTCATCCAACAAACTTATAATTTTTTGTGTGTTCGTTTATAAGAAACAGAGAATGGAAAGGTGTAAACAAATCTGTAAACAAACTCATCGTGGCGAAACAGCGAACGTTCCATTCAGATAAAGCTTAAGGAGCTGGACCATATAGGTCAATGGTGTCATTTCATCATGTCTTTGGAAACATGTACTATACGTTCTTAGAAACTAATGAAATCAAAATTGTGTAATGAAATCATTTATGCATGACGTTATATTAACAAGCTGTTGGATTTCAAATTATTTTAAGGATAATCTAACTCGTTGCCAGCAAGAAATTGTTAGCAAGAAGAGTGGAAATCAGGTGACTGACAACAAACTCTATACAGTGAAACCCACAGTGTGAGCTTAGTGGTTTTGTCAAAGTAGGTGGGATGATGTTGTGATCTACCATCTTAGGATGAGCACACATCCTTACTGCTTGGATATCTATTCGTGGTGGTGATTTATTTGGGCATATATCCTGTTCCCAGTATTTTACAGTGGCACATATTTTAACCAAGTACATTCATTCCATGCCATCCAAGTGCTTGAGGAATCCATGGTGATCTCGCATCTACTTGGGATTTTCATCTAACAAACTTATAATTAGTTTATTAACGAAGTTAAGAGAACGAAAATATTAAAATTACAAATAATTACATTTATTTAAAGACCCTGTTCTTTTATGAGCCCGCAAGTTCTATACTATTAAATTTATTAAATATTACGCAATTAAAAAATTAATAAAATTAACAGTAGTGCTGGCAAAGTCGTAAAATTAATTACGCTCCCACTAAAGCTTTTCACCACTAATCACTAAAGTTTTTATCAGTAATCGATCCGATTTGGCTTTCCGCCCTGTTATGCTTTTCATCAGTAAAGATGGAGGATATAAATTCTAAAAATGGTTCCTCTTCAGGGTTTATGGCATTTATGATCAGTGGCGACAAACATTAGGTAACCTAACAAAAGTGACCTTAAAAAAAACAGAACTGTTATAAATACACGCGTCTTTCCTAACTCGTTTTGTTTTTGGCTGACCAGCACCATGTTTAAGAATGGCTTAGTTGTATTGTTGGTGGTTTCCATGGCTCTGTCTGCTGTTGCTGAGACTGAACCCAGACCAGAAGGAAATAATGACTAGAAAGCAGCTAACACAGGTAGGTACAATGGTGGGTTCACACGGAACAATGTTTGTATTTCGTGTCATGACATACCCAAGGAATTCGCATGTAATAATGTTGTGTGTTGTGCCATGCCACGCCTTGTTGTGTCATGCATGAAATGTATGAAAGTGTACATAAGGGTAAGACAGGGTACAGATGGTTGAAAAAGAAAGTTTACAGATGGCGCAAAATGTTACTATATTGTACGAAAGGTACAGATAGTACGTAAGAATACGAAGGGTACGAAAGGGTCAGATTGGAACAAAAGAGTTCATAAGGGTGCGAAAGGTTTAGAAGGGTACGACATGGTACAAAATGGTATGACGGGGTGTGAAAGGATACGAAAGGACACAAAGATATTAAAGTGTAAAGATGAAGACCCAAGGGTATAAAAGTATATCAAAGTGTAGAGATGGGTAAATAAGGGTACGGATAAGTACAGATGGGTACACAGGGTGTAAAAGTGTACAAAAGGGTAAGAAAGGGCACGTAAGGGTACAATGGATTACGAAAAGCTGCAAAAGTTGCCAAAATTGTACGAAAGAGCACGTAAGGGTACAAAACGGTACTAAAAAGTAAAAAAAAAAATCGTACATTAATACATAAAAGTACAAAAGGGGCACCTATGGTTAAATAAGAGTTAAACGGATGCCATTCAATTCCATTCAGCGCTGTTTCCATTGGAGTTTTTGCACTTCTTAAGTTATAAGTTTTTTACCCCTTGTTTTCTGTACGAATAATGTGGAGCAGCTAATCCATGAGGACCAACCTTTTTATTGATTAATACAGATGCAGTTGTAGACTTTGGATATAAATGCTAAAAGCTTTTTTTTAGCGTGATTGCAAACACAGCTCTGAATTTTTGACGTAATCAAGATGCGCACTTCTTCAGACAAAACATAAATACCCAGAAATTAGCCGTCACAGAATGCCGTGGTGAAAGAATTAGTGAAAAAATGTAATCACTGCACGACTGAAAAATTACACAGCAAGGTCAGATTTATAATAAATAATAAGTTTGTTGCAAACGCAACCAGAATAGCAAAGACCTGGTGGTCACTAACTGCCATCCGACGTTTAAAAAAATATAAATTACAAAAGTTGAAGAGTTTAAAAGTTTAAAACGAAGATGATAGCCCGGCTGTAGAGGAAGGGTATATGGTATTGGGTTGGGGTCACGAATGCCTTACCACCAAGGTTAGACCTACTAGGAACACAATGGTCCTCGATGGCATCGCCAAACGTGAGGAACAAGTGAGGGGGAAAGCCTATCATTGTCAATATGTCTAGAATATATATAAATGTATTGCAGTTTAAAGCTTGGCCTAAACTAATTGACCAATTGTCAATCTTAATAATAATAATAATAAACATTTATTGGCTCGTATAAGGGCAAAAGGGAACCAAATTGCCCTGATGCGCCTCCTTATTTCGATCTCTGCTCTCTCCCCTATCCTTTATTAAATAGTATAAGTCCAAAGATGTAAGGAATAACAACTAAAAGCCAGTGCAGTGCACATAAAATACACAATTTGCAACGTTGCGAAGCAATATCCGCTTCGTTATCAAGCAAAAAATGATAAAAGATATGGCTAATAAACTGAACTGAAGAAACTCGTAGCACAATAATGAAAACTTGAGGAGTTGCTCGCTTCGCTCGCTCATTCCATGTCGTCTCGCTACGCTCGAGGAGATTTCTTGTTGCAACAATTATGATACAGACAGACCTTCCACATAAAAAACGATCGAGCAAATTATAAGAGTGTCGAATGCGATATCGGTTATCTCGAGAGAAGGTCAATATTTTTTTACGTCTAAGGAGGCAAGCAAAAAGATCAAACAAATTATCAGAAAAGTGCTGTTCTGATGACAAGCGGTGATTTTTGTTTGCTTCGCTCACTCAAACAGCGCAAACATTTCCTCAGAAACGTGACTGAATTAATGTAACCACCAAGAACCACACATCACTTGTAATTTGTGTTAGTATCAACACTTTATATGGGTTTTCTTGTTTTCTTATTTTAAGAATATTGTTCTTTACGTCCTGCTCAGTACATACTTTTCCATGGGCGTCTTATCCCTTCACTTTCTGATGACCCCTCACTTGGAGAAACATCTGCAGAACGTCAGATGTAATCTCCTAGGAAGGTGAGCGGTGAAAGATTGCGAGTGCAAAGTGATACACGTATTTAAAAGTTTTAGTTTACGTGGAAATCACTCGCTTTGCTCGCTCAATCCACGCACTGCATGCCTCAGAAACACTAATGTTTCCGTCATTCAGAATCCAAGAAAATGACGCCCTTTTAAAACCGCATCTATGGGTCTGTTTTTTCCAATGCATCAAGTCAGTTGATACACATTCAGGTCTACCCATCCTTCCATCCATCCTTCCTTCCACCCTACCATCAATCCATCCTTTTTTCCATCGTTCCATCCTTCCTTCCTACCTTCAACTCATCCTTCCTTCTGTCCATCCATTCTTCCTTCCACCCATCCATCCATCCTTCCTTCCATCCATCCATCCATCCATCCATCCATCCATCCATCCATACATCCATCCATCCGTCC
>JAHWFP010173841.1:0-13456 GCA_023313725.1 Lithobius niger | reverse complement strand
TCCTTCTATCTTTCCATCAATCCTTCCTTCTATCTTTCCATCCATCCTTTCATCCATCCATCATTCCTTCCTTCCTTCCTTCCTTTCATCCATCCATCATTCCTTCCTTCCTTCCTTCCTTGCCTTCCATCCTTTCTTACTTCCTTCCATTCTTTCTTCGATCCATCCATCCTTCCTTCCTTCCATCCTTCCATCCCTCCTTCCTTCGTTTCATCCTTCCCTCAATCCTTCCTTCCATCATTTCTTATTTCCTTCCGTTATTCTTTCCTTCCATTCTTCCTTCCGTCCATTCTGCTATCGTTCCTTCCATCCTACCTTCCATCCATCCTTCCTTCCTTCCTTCCTACCATCCTTACTAGCTATTAAGGGCACCGTCGAGGAATGGCACTCGGCGTGTCGCCGCAATCGCCGTGAGGAGGTTGTGTTGGCCCGTTTGCGCATTGGTCACACCCGACTTACTCACTGTTTCTTTTTGCGGGGTATTGACCCTCCTGAATGTTATTGGTGTCGACGGCCACTTACAGTCCGGCACTTCCTTGTTGATTGTCGCCATCTTGATGGTGTTCGTCGTCGTTTCCGTCTTCCGCATGACATTGCGCGTCAATTGGGCGATAAGTTCTCCTGTCCGGTGTTTTTCAATTTTTGCAGGAGGTACAGAGTATGACGAGATTTAGTTTGGGGGTTTGAATAATATCTCTGTAATGTGTGGTGCAGCGGCAACCCAGACCACTGCACTGTGACTGAGGTTGGCGCTAATGACCAAGCTGTCGACGCGCCATTAAGCCTCAATCCCCCCTACCATCCTTCCATTCTTTCTTACTTCTTTCCATCCTTCCTTCCTTCTTTTCAGCCTTCCCTCCATCCTTCCATCCATCATTTCTTCTTTCCTTCCATTCTTCCTTCGATCCATCCATCCATCCATCCTTCCTTCTATCCTTCCATTCTTCTTTCCTTCCTTCCATCCATCCTTTCTTCCTTCTTTTCATCCTTCCCTCTATCCTTCCATCCATCATTTCTTCTTTCCTTCCTTCCTTCCTTCAATTCATCCTTCGATCCATCCATCCATCCTGCCTTCTATCATATCCATCTATCCATCCATTCAGCCTTCCATCCATCCATCAGTAGGGGGGAAAATACGATATGGCACGGACCCACACACCCCAACCGTAAGTCACGTGACCGGAAGTGACGTCATCCAAGATGGCGGCGCACATGCAGACCGGAAGTGACGTCATCCAAGATGGCGGCACCCATGTCCAAGATGGCGGCGCCCATGCGCACCGGAAGTGGCCCGTTTTCGTCAATCTGGAGGAGGGGAAAGGTATTTTTCCAAGATGGCGGCGCTCATGTGGACCGGAAGTGTGGCTAAATTCAAGATGGCGGCGCCCATGCAAACCGGAAGTCCCCTTTTCATCAATCTGGAGGAGGGGGGAAAGCTATTTTTCCAAGATGGCAGCCCCCATGCGCACCGGAAATGGCCCGTTTTCATCAATCTCTGGAAGAGGGGGGAAGCTATTTTTCCAAGATGGCGGCGTCCTCCCATACCGGAAGTGACGTCACAACCAACATGGCGGTGTCTATGCAAAGCGGAAGTGTCACTATTTTCCAAGATGGCGGCACCCTCTACTACAACTACTACAACTATTTAGCACCTTCTAAGACAGGTTACACTATTTAGAAGCCCCTAATGAACTTTCGCATATTGAGCTTGATAAAAGTATCGGTTTCCAAACCACCGCGGAGGTAGGTACACGGCTTGTTTTTGGATTTTACATGCGGTTCTCCGGTAGGACTCTACTAGGCCTAAGTCCACATGGGCGAGTTTTTTTTGTTTACATGTGGTTTCCCTTCCTCAGAAGACCTAGCTCCACATGGTGCTCAAGCTCATAAAATTCCGCTCCGCGCTCTTCTTTTCGCCAATTTTTCTTTCTTTTCGTCCTCCGTCTCGTTTTGTAGACGTTTCCTTTTAGCTGCAGCCTTTTTTGCTAATCTCTCGTTTCTTTGTGCCTCGGTTTCTTGAGCTCGAGCTTTGCTCATAGAAGCAGCTTTTTTCTTCAATCTCTCTTTTATCTGCTCTTTAGTTTCTTCAGTTTGCTCTTACGAGCGGCATCTTTCGCCAATCTTTCTTTATTCAGATCCGGGCATAACGAAGCCCGTCTTTCCCGTTCCAACTCTCTTTTTGCCATTTTGCGCTTCTCCTCCCACGCGGAAGGATCCTCCAATCTCCTTTGCCGGTTCTCCAGAAAAGAGAGTCTCCGAGCCGCTTTCTCTTTCTCTTCCAACATTTTCTCCTCGTTCACGTTTTCCTCTTCCCGCATTTTCAGCGCTAAACTCTCCTTTTCCTCTCCCTCTTCGCCGCTCATCACGTCGATGTCCGAGTCAAAATCATCCTCGTACTCTTTCCACGCGCCCGAGTCGTAATGGCCGATGGCTAGAGTGTCTTCGCCATTTTTCAAGATGAACCTCTTGTCATCGTACGGAGAGAGGAGGGATTTAGAAACTCGTACCGTACTCAACTCGTGTCCGACGCTGGAAATTTTTGCCCAAGTACCTTTTTGCGCCGGTGTTGTCGATTTTAAGGCGGATTTGTAATCGTCGAAGGACAGGTGCTTCTTGACGAACGATCTCTAGATTCCTTTGGCCTCTCTAACAGTCTCTTTTTTCCAGGTTTTGATCGCGTACATTTTAGCTCGCAGTCCGACGAACTCTTGGATGGGTACGCCGCCCATCTCATCTTTCATCTTTCCCAAGACCTGCTTGTTCGACTCTGAGAAAAGGGGGTGGTCTGGGGGTAGTTGCTCGTATCGAAACGTTCTCGGTACTGGAGCATGTCCTCGAACACGTCGTCAGTTTCGATACGGTAGCAAAGGCTGTCCGTGTCGGTGAAGAGAAGGTTAGCTCGGTCTCCGTACTTTGGCCGAATAAACTCGTAATGAAACTCGTACATCGCGAGTTTAGACAGTTCCAAAATAGAGAATCCTGAGTAAGTGGGGAGATCACACCAAACGCTTCGAATGCGCCGGTTGATCTGAACTAGGTTTTCGTTCAAAATCTTGAAGGAGTCGGCGTAGGGTTGGGAGGTGTATTTAGACGCCCTCTTATCATCGGTGCATAGCTTGACGTCGAGCCGATTTTGTTTGTTTTCCAAGGTCTTGCCGAAAACCGAGTTATTCAAGAGCTTAAAATAGTCCTTCTCGAACGGAGCGGTCGACACTTGCCTCTTAGCGGTGTTGAAGTCGATGTACTCCTTCATGATTTCTGATTGGTTTCTGATTGAAGGCGAGGACTCTTCGGATGTGGCGGAGAACTAACCCGTGCCGGCGGTAGAATTTTAGGTTCCGGTAGTGGACGACGTACTTCTTCTTGTGCAGAAGATTCGGAACGAGCTTGGTATTGCCGGAAGATTTAATAGTATGTTTCAAGTCTTCGGCCAAATCTTTCGAATAAGGGGACAAGAATTCCTCCCTAATGTCGATCTTTTCCGGAGCGAGGTGGTAATCATTGTGCTCATCGTGAAGTTCTCTGGGATACTCGAGATCCGCTTCCAGGATGTATCCGACATCCGCGTCGTCCGGCACGGTATCTACGTCGAAGGTCCTGATTTCTTCCCTCGTCAGGAAACAGAAACCGTCGTAAGGTAGATAAGCACACATGACGAAGCCGTAAAGGCTGTTCATGTAAAAGTCTACTATGTAGGTGGAGGGTTTGTGTGGGTCGAAATCGGGTAGGTACTTGTTGTTGGCTTTCGCGAACCTCTTTCCCATGAAGGAAATACCTCCTCGAACGCCGGAAGTTATCAGGTTGTGCTTCCCGACGTGAGTAAAGAGTTCCAACTTGGATTTCACCATTTTCAACAGAGCGGCCCAGCTAAATCCCGGAGTGGAGATGTAGTAGCAGGGATCCAACTTGTTGTTTTCCAGGCAAAGTTTCCTAAAATCTTCGAATATATCCGCGAGCAGGAAAACATCCGTCATTTGGTAGATCTCGTAGGACGCACAAAAATTCTTCGTTTTCATCTTGAGCCAGAGGTTGAGCGCCCTAACGTACTCGTCACCCCCTAATTGATCGTCTTTCAGCTGGGAGAAGAATGACATTCTCGGTGGTAGTTCTTCCTTATCGAAAATTGACATGTCTCGCACGTGCTCGTAAGGGTAGACACCCTTACGCGTCAGGAGATTCAAAACATCTTCTCGAGTGGTGGCATCCTGAAACCAAGCAGACTTTAGGCCGGATTCCAAGACTGCTTCGAGGATGGGGAATCCGACGTTGCTTTTCTTGCGGTTCTCCACAAGAGTGTCCAACGAAGCTTGCAAGAAACTCAGACTGTCCATGAATCGAAGACTCACGCCCTTCCTTTTAATAGTCATGTTTTGAAACCTTTCCGCATTTCGGCTAGTGACTTCCACTTGTCCCTTGAACTTGTGCACGGCGGATACCAGGAAGTGCATGTCGTAGCCTTCTAGGTTGTGGAAAACGACGGGTATGGTTCTCCATTCTCGAGCGCTCAAGTTGCATTTCGAATGAGCGGCTCCCCTGTAATTCCCGCTGACGTGACAATGGTCCCTCACCTTTTGCTCGCTTACATTCTTGGGGTTTTTGCAATCGAAGGGATTTTCGCAGTAATGGCAGACTTTGGTTCGAGTGTAGCTGTGTTCTTCGGCTCGGTTGAGTTTGAGCGGTTTCACGTCTTTCAACAGTGTAAGGTAATCTTGGGCTTCTTCCTGCATGCGTTCGTAAAACACGTCGACGGCATCTTCTCCCAAGTAATATTTTTGATTAACAATCTCCCCATTCTGTCCTACAACGTCGTAACCAAAGCTGCAGGGAGCGTGCTGATGGATTTTTGTCGTCAAACTCGTGGAAGGTACGGGGTGAGCGGTCTGCACGGGGCAAAGGATACACTCGAAATCGGCGTAGACAATGCGTAGGAAGGGGTTCTTACGATTGAAATGCCGAAATTTGAGAAAGTTTTCTCCGTGTGAGTTGAATTTAAGCGCTTGTGCGGGGTTGATTTTCACGCATTCTTTCCGGTGAGACGTAAGCATCCATTCCTTTCCGAACCCGGCGAAACAGTTCCGGCAATAGAACTTGGCGTTACTGCCCGTGCCTCGGAAGCGTAAAAATCCTGCAATGTTTTTAATGGCGCAGTAATGGGTGTTCACCGTCCCAGAGTCTTCGTCGTATTTGCCGCCCAGCAGGAGAAGATCGATGGGTAGACCGTCTAAATTCTTAGAGACACGAAGCGGTTACAATCCTTCCACGTCGTGAAAACCTATAACATTGATGGTGAGATCGTTCGCCTTTTCGAATTAGCCAATTTCACCGAGCTTCATCGGGTAAGAAATCATGCTGGTGTCGAGCATGTCTTCGAACTCGAGATAATCGTCCGGGTCTTCGCTGGTCAGTTGTAAACCCGCGGCAAGTACAGAGTACAAAAAGCATTTCTGGTCATTCAAGTTTTGGACATTACCCACGGTGTACGATTTGCCGGTGAGCGCCTTAGGGAGCGGAATGTAGGACGTTGCCTTCAGCGGTTTGTACTTTGCCGCCCTGATGATGAGGTTGTTCAGTCGGGAAATAACCCAACCACTTCCACGCTCGGCGAAAGGGTCGATAGAACTTTGAATCTTATCGAATGCCTCGTGCAAGAGAGCGGGAATATCGTTTGGGTTGTAGATTTCCGTGTACCGGGACCAGAATCCCGCCTGAATTACGATCGTATCCCTCACCAATTCGACCCCCAAGCAGATATGGGTTTTGCAGTTGACCATCTGGTTTAGGCAAACCAGTAAAAGCGACTGCAAGGCCAGACGAACCGACAGTAGAAACTGCAGCGGATCGATTCTTCCGGCAAGGGGATCTCGTATTGATTGTGGCATAATTCCTGCATTTGGGACAGATGAGCGCAATCCCTCAGATGTACGGGTAAGTTGTCGACGAAACACTCGCATTCTTCATTCAGTATGGACGAGTGCGCCGACCGAAGGTGATTGCGTAGTTGATGTTGCGAAGAACATATTTCTGCACAGTAAACGCAAGTGAAGTATTTTTTAGTATCCATTCTGAAAATAGAAAAATATTTATCCTTTTTTATTATTAAGGAAGAAAAAAATTTTAGGAAGGGAAGAAAAAAAATTGAGGAAGAGAAGGGAAGAAAATAATTTTTTTTAATGTTTATTTATCGAAATATTTTTACACGGAAAAAAGGGAAGGACATATTTATTTGAGATTTCTAATGTTGTCTGTCCAGCTGTTGTATTTGGAGTCATAGCCCTTCCATTTAACGAAGTAAAGCGTTTTCCCATCTTTTCCTTTCTTTTTACGTAATACTTGTTCTACTAAGAATAAATTGGAAACTAAAGTTTTTTGAAGTTCTGGTTCGTAAAAACCTCCGAGCACCAATTCACCCGACTCGTCTTTTAAAAGATATGTGACCGGCTCGGTTTTTTGCACTTTACGAATCGTGAAAACTTCGTTAGTGAAATTTTGCAAATATCCTTTATCGAAAATTTTCTTCACTTTAGAAATCCTGACTTTATTTCCTACGGCAAATTTGGGTTTGTTCAATAACCGTTTAGTACTAGTTCTTCTCAGCAAAGGTTCGTGACGTTTGGTTACTTCCCTCGGTTTAAGTTTTATGGCGGAATGAACCGTGTTATTGTAATTGGAACCTAACTCGTCGATAATATGCGTCCACTCATAAGTCTCCTGCCTGGTGAATCATTTCCACATTCTAGTTTTTAGGGTTCTGTTGAAACGTTCTACCACGCTCGCTTTCTTCTCGGAATATGTAGAGTACATGTTGATGTTATGACGCTTGAGTTGGGCTTTGAAGTCTTTATTATAGAACTCACTACCTAAATCAACTTGTAGATTTTTAGGGGGTGTCGCTCCAGCGAGTATCTTCTTGACAGCTTCGGTAACGTCAACGCCGGATTTAGATTTAAGGGGAATGGCCCAAGCGAACTTGGACATGACATTAATGCAGGTTAGTAAGTAGTTAAATCCTTTCTTTAGGTTAGCGTAAGGTATCATTTCGACTAAGTCAGCCTGCCATAGATCGTTCAGGTTCAGGACAATCACTTTTCGTCTCGGAAAATTTTTTCGGGTTGGTTTGTGAAGTTCTTTTACAAGCTGATCCATTTTTTTCATTTCCCATTCCGAACTGAATTTTTGTTTTCATTATTTTCTTAACGATCGAAGCGGCTAGCTTTTCACTCCATGCCAAAGAACGATCGTCACTCACTCTTTGAGCTTTAGCAATTAGAACTTCATCGGCGGCGTGCCGATCTTTCAAGTCTGAGCTCTCCGAGTAGGCAATGTCGTGTTCTTTGCACGCTTCGTCTAGTTTATTAATTCCCGGGTCTCCTCGAGCCAATCTTTTTCAAGTTTAGTTCCTGGACCGCAGTATTGGTAGCCCGGCAAATGCATTTCAAGAGGTAACTTATCTATGAGTTTGTTTACGATTCCTTTCCCAGACTTGATAAAGGAAGCTCTTTTTGTCCCGCACACCTCGCAAAATACAACCTGCATCTGCCTGTTATTTTTTGCGGTGATGATAACGGACGGCTCGGGGCCGTTAGAAGTTTGACGTTTACATTTGACGCAGTACCTCATCTTGATATTTTTTGATTCCATGGTTCTTTTGTTTATATACGATTTTTTTAACCTAAACTTAAATTTTTATAAGCCACCCTTTTTTCCTGAGCAGTTATGATTTGTCTTTGCTGCATTTCTGATAAAATTTCGACCATCTCGTTTCTATGCCCATCATGACCGGCTAAACTAGATTTGTACAAAAGTCTCAATCTTTTAACTAAATCATTAGGATTATCGTAATATTTATAATCAACTCTACTACCTGCTTTTTTAACCATACCCGTCCCTATTTTCTTCATGTCTTCCCAAATCGGAGCGATAACAGTCCTGTATTTAGTGCTACGATTAGATTTGGGTTTGTTAGTTTTTGGGTCATTATTCTGAAAAATAGCGTTAGTATTTTTTAACATGGCCCCGTAAGCTGCTTTAACTTCCGGCGCGAGGGTAGTTCCTCTCAAATTTTTGAAAACTAACATATTCCAAAGCACGCGTCTTCCTTGCTCACCCTCGACCACTATATCATTCTCAAAGATTTTAACGACTTTATTACCGAAGGTCAGCTCACCTTTTTTCTTATCATACTGTAATCCAAATACTGGGTCAGTGTCTTAGGAATTTTCGAAAAATTTTATCAAGAAATATTTAGCGGTGTCTCCAATATTTTGACCAGGTAACAAACTATCAAGGGACCTTAGCGTCGTGATATTTGGAAGCTCGGGTGTAGTAGAAATGCGTCTAGCTTGCACTGCGGAATATGTGGGGGTGAGTTTTGGACCGGTGCTCGTTGTCGCGTATTTAGTTTTGGAATGCGGTGGAATTCGCATTATAGGAGTTACAGCCGGACTTGAATATTGGGCGAGGCTGTAATCCAAAGATGTTTTCTGACTAGGTGCAGGGGAGGGTGAGAGGGCCAGTGATTCGTAGTCATCTTCGTAACTTTCCTCTTTATCACTACCTTCTTCTTTGTAAATTTTAATCGGTGTAGTTTGCTTGGCTAGAGTGTTTTTAATTGGTTTAGTTTGTGTGGCTAAAGTGTTTTTAATCGGCGTAGTTTGCGTGGCTGCACCGAGGACCGGTCTCGGTTTGTTCCCTCTCCCCCGAACGTTGATTTAAAAACTTTTTAGTTAAACGTCTTTTGAGTTTTGCGATTTCTCGTTTTGTTTCCATTCTTTTGTTTAATAGGCAAAAACGAACGTTTACGTCTCCCTTCGTTCAACGTTTTGTTTATTGATAAAAACCCATAAGGCTTTTTCCAACAATTTTGACATAACGTTTTAAAGTCTGAAAATTCCATGTCAGGGCCAACGTAGTTTTCATAAACGTGTTTCAAATTTAACTCATCCTCGGGGAAAATGATTAGTAAATTTGCGTTGTCTCTGACCACTTGTTTTGGAATTCTCGTGTAGGACTGGCTGCAATAAAAAACATCGGCGTTAGAATGACGTCCTTGAGCGAAGTAACGTTCGATGTTTTTTTGTTTGTCCAAAAGGCAATCGTCGAAAAGAATCAGTTTCGAAATTTTGGGTCCAGTTCTTCGGGCGGAACTAAATCTATTTGAGAACTGTGAAAAAAGGCGACATCCCGTCCAATTTTTTCTTCAATTTCAGCAAATATAGATTGCAAAGCTTTGTACTTTGATTGACATGAAGTTTTACTGTAAATATATAACCGATCGTAGTCGAGCCATCTTTCGTTACAGATGAAATTAAACAGTAAGTTGGTTTTGCCGCAATTTTTGGGGACTATAATTAGACATCTGATATTCGAAGGTAGAAATGGATGATTTTTAGGTTCTTTCTGAGGTGCGAAAAAGTCGTAGTTTTTAATTTCCATGGCTTTTCTTATCTGCACATTTTTTTAATGTTTACGGAGATACTAAACCCATAAAGTCTTCGTCGGAAAATTTGTCATTGGAAATGTCGGAATGAGCTACTCCAAAGTCTACGTTACACCACAATTTCACGTTGCTATGAAAATCGTCGGTGATGTACACTGCATTAATTCTGCCAGTGACTTCGGTCAAGTTTAGAGCGTTGTAAGATGGCAAGTTAAACCAAGGTTTGTCAATAACGTTTTTGTTAAGTTTTCCTTTAGTTTTGTGAATATTCTCGTATACCCAAGTTTTAAGGCAGAGTGGTTTGACTCCGTTACCTCCGTTCACCTTTTCACAAAAAGGGTAACAGGAGTAAGCCGTGTGCATCGAATTGGGGTAATTGAACGTAGTAATGGATACAGGTTTTTGTTCATCAAATTCGATCTCTAGTTTTTTACAGATGTACCGTTTAAGATTTTTCAAAAGTTTTTGAGTTTCTGAGTCGCTGGGTGAAATCCAGCCTTTATATTTAGATTTTTCGTTCGAAATGGGATTTCCCAAACCCTTTAAATCTTTAAACTGTATGGAAGGAGACAAGGAAAACTTTACACCGTTGTTAATCTTTGTACCATTCTCGTTCTTAACTTTCAGCACGTTTTTTGCATGAGATTGGAAAGATTCGTTTGCCAGGATAGTTGAAACATTTTGAGGTTGTTATTTTATTTTGATTATTCTTCCTTTTATTATAATATTGAAAATAAAAGCCTCATCGACGGCTCGGTGTATTTTGAAAAAAATTCTTTTATTTAAAAAAAGATGTCAGTCAATAAGTTTGGACAAGAATTGAAAAGGACGAGGGGGAAGCGGGTGACGTGATGGGAATCGGTCCGAGAGGACAGCCGGGACTAGGATACGTTTTAACCCCCGAAAACAACTACGACATGCAAAGCAAGCGTGTAACTAAAGTAGGAGCTGCTATCGGGCCTGAAGATGCGGTAAATTATTCTCAGATCGGTACTCTGGCAACGGACGTTCAGAAACTTAAAACTGACTTGCCTCCTGCCATTACTCTTCTCTCCGAAGAGTTGGCTTCCGCCATTTCTAGTATGGAAAAAAATAAGTTGTACGTAGATGATGCTGACGGGAATTTCTACGCGAGAAAGAAGCAAATTAAGGACATAGCTTTCCCCCGGCACGCTGCTGACGCGGCTTCAAAAGTGTACGTCGATAGAAATTGTTTATTACAAGATGACCAAAAAGTATACTTCAACGCGACGCACAAGCCGATTAGAAATTTAAGCGAACCCACTTTACCGAATGATGCTGTTACTAAGGTATTTGTCGACAGCAATTGCTTGTAACAAGATGAGCAAAAAGAATACTTTAATGCCACGAACAAACCGATTAGAAATCTAAGCGAACCTACTTTACCGAGTGACGCAGCTACGAAGAAATTTGTGCATGAAAATCCTTACGTAATAGAAAAAAATTTGCTCATCGCGGTAGAGACATTCGAAGAGTTTCACCCAGAAGACGTTTATTTCCAGTTAGATTTGCACGTAACATTTCAATAGATGACTCGCCTCATCCTATCTAAAACAGCTTCGTAATTACGTGCCTTAGAGAAGGCACTTAGGAAAAATAAGCAGAAGTGACCGCACCAAATCTGGTCAAAGTTTTGTACGCGTTCGTAATTGTATTTTATTCCCGGTCCCAAGTAGTTTACCACAGACCGGGGAGGACCCATGTTGCCAAAACTATCGAAATAACAAGGTTCTCCCGAAACGGTGGAATAAGCTACCCAATGACTTCCGTCTCCATCTTGGAAATCTTCCAAGTTTACTATTCCGTTTTCACCAGTAGGCCAAAGTTTTAAGGGAAGCGTGTCTTTACTAAAGCGTGTCGATTAAACCTTGGGTGGTCTTAAGTAAAGACCTCTGCCACGGGGTAATTTTTTTTGCTTAATTTTTTTTTCTTCGAGCCAGAACCTTCCACTTGCTTGTGATGCCGCACGAGTTCAGCTAGAATTTTTGCATCATTTTGTGCTTTTTTTAAGGCATATACCACCCCCGCCGTCCCTCCCGCCAACCCTCCGATCCCGGCTGAAATTGGTCCTAGCAATGCCAACGGCAAAAAGCCGCCTTTCTTTTTTCGCCATTTTGTTTTGAGCGCCATATCTTTTTTATTATTATTATTATTATTATTTAGTAAACAACTTCGACTTTGCCTCTATCCAACTTTAGATTCATTTTCCTGTTGCCAATGAGCAGAGCGTGGCAGGTAGTATTAGCCGGCACAGCTGCTCTAAACTTCGGTTTGACTTGTACATCCACGATTCCTGATTAAAGCCTCTCGGACTGTTTGGAGCAATCCAACACCACGAGAGGATAGGCTTTCTTGAACTGAAGCAAGTCGAAACTCAAGTCGTTGGTATCGTAGCAAAGCTGCCTAAATTGCTGCGCCATTCTGTACAGACCAACGTACTCTCCAGTGGCAAAATTAGTATTTAAATCGAGAAACGGATATCTTTCGGAATTTAGAGTCACGTGAGCATCTTGCAGACTGCAGTGGTCAAACACTCCGGGGTTTTTGACTAAAGAGTCCTGCCTGTTTGTTTGAAAAGCTAAAACTATCCACCTAGGTTTTTCGACAGCCGAAGTAGTCAGCACGCGCCAAGTGAAGCTGGTATTTTGAGGGAGCACGCAGCTATCATAATGCCAGTGCCTAAATCCTAAATCCATGGTTTAAGTTTCTGCTCGTCCGAGGCCGTGACATGTGGAACGAGCCAGCTTATGCTATTTAGAACGACTTTGCCATTGGCCGTTGCCGCTGCTTTGAAGATGGCGCTAGTGTCGCTCGCTCGCATGAGTGTGAGCACGTGTTTAGTTCCGTAGATTGGCTTATCATAATTTTCGAAAAACCCCATGACGTGTTTCAGAGGGATGGTGCATGTAAAGCTTCCCTTGGGAGTTGATTCAATGATGATGGACGCGTGCCGCCGTTTGTATCCCAAGTTGTCTGTTAATTCGGCAGCGACTGAAGCCACGCTGTCCAGCGCCCAGCACTGACCGAGCAGAGCCGGTTGCTCCGCCAAGCCGTAGGTGAGCAGCCCCTTCATCAGAGTACCAAACCCCGGATAATTTAACTCGTCGACTTGTTTATCACCGAGATGGTATTTGATGTTAGAAAACAGGAACATGGGAGCATTATTAATAAGACTAGCTACGTCAGCGTCCGCGTAAGCCGAGTCATCGTCCTTCAGCAACCTCCCTTTAATCAGGAGGTAGCTGTTGGCAACGTGCAGAAATAAATCTTGGTTTTCAACATGAATTCGGATTTCCGAATTTACGTTGTTGAGATTGGTGCTAACAATAGGATTGTATTCGTGGTAGGTGTAAGACTCGACTGATGAATCGTACACCAATGGTTCGTTGATTTTTAAGTAATCTTCTACTATGCTCATTTTCTGGGAGTTGTTATAAATGTAGGGACAGATCCGGCAGGACTGCTAGGTGATCGTCAGGAACACTGGACGTTCTAATAATTACGGCGGTGAATGCTGCTTTAACTCCATGGACCTTGCCTGCTTGACCTCTCCCTAAGTTTGCCTTTCTCTCCAAGCAACTCACTGTTGCCCTGAATTTAATGTTATTCTGTAACAATCTTGGACAACAACAATGTAAAATACTGTAAATCAATTCATGACCATTGTAAGCTCGAGGGTTGCCATGCCAACAATGCAACCATGCTGTTTAAGGGCAACAATTGCCCAATAGCACTCCTCCCATTCCAATCCAACCAAGCCAAAAGTCAGTCTTATTTTTCGATTGCTAACTAGAAATTATCCTCCCATTTTCTCCTCCCATGGCCCCAATTTAAGTCAGCATGCCCCCAATATTTTCACTGTAATTCACCCCATCACATTTGTAGTTATGCAGGGTTACCTTGAGGCAGGCGAGCTAAGACATCATATAATCCTGAACGAGTAAAACATCTATGGCAAACTCCTGTAGTAATTACTGTTTCATAGCTTCACTGTTCCAC
>JAHWFP010173836.1:12805-25943 GCA_023313725.1 Lithobius niger | reverse complement strand
TAAAAACCAAGTCGCCAACTGCTGAATTTTCCTCGCCGTTTGGCGAGCGGCGACCGACATTGGTGAAGGTTGCCACCACCATCTGGAACACTCATGTTTTCCACGAGGTTGTAAAATCCACTGGCTCCACGAGAAGCAGAATAGCAATGCCTTCAAACATCGGAAGTAAAACCATGAAATATTGCGATTGCACAGCCAACATCGCTGTATCCACCACAGCCAATAAAGGGTTCTTTTCCCTGATACGGGGTACAACATGGATGTTAGTGGAGGCACACACCCTTTTTGCACCTATGCAGCTACTACGTGCTGATTGCAAAAAGTGGTCTTCTCTGATAACTGCATGTCCTTGTGCTGGTGCCACCATTCTAACCCCTCATACGTGCACACACGTTTCTTGACGCGCATACAAGCAGACACAGAAAAGATAGTAGCATTGGTGTGTCCACGATCACGCGTAAAAAGGGGGGAGAGAATGACCAACTAATTTGACCTATTTATAAGGCTGTGCAGGTACCGGCTGCAGGTACCACTGGTATCGGTGTCGGACCGGCACCGTGTTAACAAGTATCGTGAAAAGTACCAGCATCGGCTTGTTTTTTTTTCCAGAATCGGCATTTTCGAACATTAATAACATGACATATTGTAAATTCCGTAACGGCTTCTATTCTGAAGCGCAGATTTCGAACGCTAATTTCCACAGTGGTGATGTAGTTGACAAAAGTTTGAGTTGTGTACGTTAGGCCTGATGAAGATGGACGTCGTTGGTCTGTTGAAAATTTGCAAGAATACTGGTACAGTATTTTGATTCTGAAAATATGCGTAACAATCTGTTTTCAACAATCGAATTATCAAGAATGGCATATTGTTCCCAACGCTACTAAAAATTAAGCAACTTTTAAATAAATAATCTGCTAGGTTTTAATCTTGTTGAGCTATCGAATAATTCCTTTGTAGAAGTGTTACGTTTGTTACACCATTAAATTACTGACGTATCAACACGTTCTGTATTCTTTACTAAGTTACCATTTAACATCGTCATTGGCACCGGCATGGTATCGTCAAATGACCAATAGCATCGGTACGGGGATCGGAACCGGGTACCGGTATCAAACCGGTATCGGGAAAAGTGGCACAGCCTTACCTATTTACAAATCACTATATTGAGTACGCAGTTTCGTCGTAGTTGAGGGCCCAAAAACCTGTCCTGCAGCGCGGCTCACGCGGAAAAGTTGAGCCTATGCCATATCCAACGCGCTGCCTATACGCAATGGATTATGGGTTAGCGATAGGGGAGAAACTACTTTTCTTTTCTGCGTTCGTGTCTACGTGCGTCAAGTTACGCGTGTACATGTACGAGGGGTAACACTTTTTCTCCATATCCCACACCAGGTAGCCAAAATGGGCTCAGACAGACCCGTAGTCTCCAGAAACACTACTGAAGCGGCCTCCAGTGAATAAAAGAAGATTATAATGATGCACCCTAAACGCTTTTGTATTAATATGGAGGGAAGTGTGGATGCGCACTTCAGGGTTAGAGAGCTGACAGGTGATTAGTTTAAATCTCTGGAGGAAAAAAGCTTTTGAAAAGAAAATGCTAAAATTTACAGGTAACGCACATTTTCATAGGTTATACAAAGGACACAGTTCGTTAACATTTTAAAATATATTTTTTGATGTTTTATTTTACATACAAATTTGTCCATTTTTGAAAATAAGTTAGAAGTAATTAGTAAGGCTGTACCAAACAGATTTTGGCAGATATTGAGCCGATCGGCAAAAATCGGTTCGGCGAACAAAAACCTACAGATTTTCGATTTTTTGCCAGGCCCTTGACATTAAATAAATTCTGTTTCACCGCATGTTTTGTTACCTTTTGTTTTAATTTAGGGTAGGCCTATATGTTTAATAACGACAAATATTTATTTTTATTTGGGTAAAAAAATTTACTCCAATGTTTGCATTAGCCTACAAATTTGTTAGCCTACAAGTATGTGTAAACCAGAAAAAAAAATAGTTAAAAATCGGTAGCGATCGGTACACCAATCACTTTGTGGCTGATCGGATCGGAATCTGCTCGGCAGAACCATCTTTCTCTTTTTAATTGGCCTAAAAATTAATTCTTAGGTAGTTTTATCTTGGTTAATGAGGATTGCAATTAACTGTCAAAAAATTGTTTTCGAACAACAAAAGAGACAAATAATTACAGAACTGCAGTAGTTTCAAATGTTTCTTCAGACACAAACATATCCCCAAGGTACACCCGTAAGATACTTACAGTTCATGCTGTCAAGAGGATTGCTTGACACAATCTGTGGCGTAATTGGTGCTGCTTTACGCAGATTTTCGGCAGTTTTGCCTTTGTATTTGTCCACTGGGGAAAAAGAAAAGAAAAACAAAAAAAACTATACTAAGCTGTGTTGCTTTTTAAAACCAAGAGAACTACTAAAATTCAGGTAGAGAAATGAACTCACCATTATCACCATATTCTGCCCGCACACCGACTCCTAGAAGCCAGTCCACAACTGCCGCTACCTCAGTTGGATTGTAGGGACAGCCAAGGTCACTTAAATACTGCGGAAATCAAATACAGTATTTTCGAAGCCATTAGTAACTACTGTATTTGGCTAATTAAATAATGGTAATGTATACACAGTACATTACTGAATTTTTTGAATGCTGCGCAAGTATCAAGGAGTTTGCAGTACAAAAGGATATGCGTGGAAAGGTTTTGATTTCTTTTTAAAATTTTACCTCTCTTGTGCGCTTGTAGTCAGACATCACAGAACCATAATCATTAAAAGGAATGCATGGCAATGAGCAATACCAAGTAGGAGGCATAAAACTTAAACTTAAAACATAAAACTCTCAAACAGTCTATCCAACAGGACACAACCTGTCCCACTTTTGCAGCACCCCACAGAAAATAGCATTTCCAAGTTTTATCTAGGTTTGTCAGGAAGTAACAAAGAAATAACCTATTGCCTAGTAAGATGGTACTTTTTTTTCAAATTTGTACCATTAAAATAGCAGCATCGTCTATACTCATGTGTAAATCCATAACTCAGTTAAATTTTGGCCAATTTTTATGTCTGAATTCATCAATTCAATCGTTTTTCCGAGAGCTATCTAATGGTCCTAATTTCATACCAGTTGCTTAAATAATTTTTCAAAACTAAGTATACTTTGCCCCAAAATGCTACTCGTCTTATATTCAGAGTTAACGGTACACATTGTTCTACATTTTGTTTATGGCCAATATAAATGTAATACAACAAAATATTAATCAGCCTAAAACGACTACTTCATCACAACTTTCAGAAGATACCAAACAAATAGGTAAGTGATATGCCTAATATCCGACCACATATAAGGTCATATTAATAAATTACTAGTCTGGAGGACTTTGAGACCTCAACAAGGATTTTGTTATCAAATTAATTCAACTCAATATTGGCACTACAGTACTGGCAAGTCCTTTTAACTTGCAGCCAGTATACTGAAAAGATTAATCTGATGCTAGCCTAGAATCAACCAGCATTAGAGTTTAAGTGCAGAAACCCACAGGCCATTGGCAATTGAAGTTTTGGCCTATGAGCCAATTCGGCCGGTGGATTCGTGATAAACAAATTTTCTCTTAATCTTGGAAGGTTTAATGTTTCAGAATCCTATTTTAAAGGTTTTTCTGACAACTTTCGATGGTCTACATCTCAAACTTCTGGAGCTTACAGTTCAAAAGTCATGAGCCCGGTGTGAGAAAGTGGTGAGACACGAGACGTACGTCGCACAAAATAAATGAGGCCAATAATTTTGGTAACTGAAAATTTGTCTATTTTACCATTGCAGTAAATTTAGTGAAAATCGTATGAGGATGCTGTTCAGGGAGGGTGTTTTCCTTATCATAGAAAACTCAGCGATTACGTGACCTGGACTCAGTCTAGCATTGAAGCAATGCCTTTATTCTCAATTAGTCACAAATTAAGTTTATTAGATCGCCACTTCACCAAAATCCAACATATATTTTCGTTATTAAAACTTTGGATGCGATTGCATGTTGAACGGCAGCGAACAACTTTTTCTTCTGTCCAGGAGGGAGTGAACCACGACCCCGGACACTTCAACTTCCAACCCGGAGTTAACTTCAGGAAAATGGGCAGAAACACGTGGGAGTTCAATCCGATCGTTGATTCACAGTATGTACACGCAAACTTATATTTATGGAATTTTTCACTAACAAATGGTTCGTAACAAAAAAAAGCAAAGATTTCAACACTGGAGAAATGAAGCCTGCAGAAAAATGTTGAGGCTTTAGAACTGTACCGCAGAAAGCTAAAAAATATTATAACAGAGGGATGAAGTTAGGCACTACAATCAGTCATACACATGCTTAGGGTCTACAAATAATTCAATACTCGAAGTGTTCTTAACAGAACTGCTTACATGCTCCTGATTACATCTATTTTCAGTGTCACAATCCCTTTACCAAGAATGGGCAAGCATTACCTTGTTACAACCTGTTTTAGTCAAATACTGTGTAAGGGGGAGGTGGGTGATTTAGTGCCAAGAACCTATTCAATACGTGGTCTACGTGTAGACCTAGTATGATTTGTATGTAACAAATCTCTTATCTTTGTGTCATCCTTTGCTAAGTGGAGAACTTGGAACAATTGTTTTTCCAGTTCAACAGCTTACATTACGATTGCAAACTTAATAAATAAAGCAACGACTTACCGCCTGAAAATTCGTTGCCCAGTCACTTGCTTTTGTATTCCTTAGAATATCCCTATCTTCGATCTTGTAATGACGAATTTTCTGATCTTCCAGCCACACAACCATAGTTCGAAATTCTTGGACATCTGAAACAAAACAGTTCAACTTTACTGCCAATACAGCAACAGGAATGGAACCTTCAAAATTGAATATATCAGACTACAGTTAGGAGTAAAGGCAGCTCTGAACATTCAAAAGGTTTGAGACTTAACACTGCATGCGACACTTTTCAGAAATGTTTTGATAGTGTCGGGGCACACTTAGAACAAAACAAAAAAAACTTGCTATCAAACCACATTGCCGATGTTTAGGGACCCGTACTTTCCGCGATATTTTAAAGCAAAGTTTTGCGATAATATTTGTTGCGAGAATTTTTAAAATGTGCGGTGGAAAAAGGTAATTTTGCGATATATCATGCTGCAAGATTTGCTGAATTTTGCAACAAAAAAAACATCCTAAAATTGTTAACAGAAAATAGCCTAAAATAGTCCTCATAAGTGGTGTACAATATGAATTAAGTTTTAAAAATTTAAATTCTACTTCAAAACAGCTGCCAGTAACAAACAGAAGACCTTATTTTACTGCAAAGTTAATAAAATTTTGATGAAAGTAAGTCATAATTTATTTATTCGGGCAAAAATTGCGAATTTTGCGGGAAAATACAAATTTAGCGATCGCATATTTTAATTTTTGGCTTCAGCAAACAGCATACACCTCCCCAATTGAAAAATGGGGTCAAAATTCTTCTTGGTAAAGAAGTTGCGAATTTTGCGATTTCGCAAAATCGCATAAAGTACGGGTCCTTACCGATGTTACTGTAGCCCACAAGTTTGTTACGTACGTATGTTTCCTGTTTAACGCTGCCCAGCAGCAGAACTTTTTGCGACTGGCTGCGACCAAGTGAGGAAAACATTTACTTAAAACTACCGATTTACAGTGATGGGTACCGAGTAGTAGTCAACTACACATAGGTATCGTTCAAAGTACTTAATGGTTAAACTATTTTTTTTCTAGTTAAACAACTAGGTAACCTGTTTTTTTTTTTTTCATTTTAACAGGCTAACTGGTAATTTTGTAGAATTTTGAATGATGATGGGCACATGTTACTTTGGCTTTTACACAATCACAGAGTTTCATACTTTAGCCAAACTGTAATACAAGTGTCATCTGAACATTGTTGAACGTGTGAACCTTCTCAAACCTATGAAAATTTAGCTAACTAAGAGAATCAAACTACACAGGGATTTAATTACTGCTCATTTTCAATAGTTATTATTACAGAGTGAAATTTTACGGAGTAAACTACAACATCTACAACTTATTACTTACATCAGGTGTTACAACACATGAACTAGCAAAACAAAGATCAGACTATGTTAGTTATTGAATTACGTGCCGGTGCTTCCTCGCGGTTTGTGGCGATGGTGCTGCCAGCTCTCCCTCATCACTGTTGGTTGGCTTAAGGAGCTTTTTCCATCATGCAGAGGTGTAAGGTGAGGTTGGGAGTGACGATTTTTATGATCGCCCGGAAGTCCCAAGTCCAGCTCTTGGATGTTCATTAGAGGAACACTTTTGGATTTTAAGTGGTTGATGGCCAAACTCTCCAGTGCCCGGCGGTATGCCTTTTTTTAGTGTTGGGTCTGAGAATAGCTTAATATTAGCCCAGTTGATTTTGTGTTTTGTTTGATCTTGTGGAGAACGCCATTCTTTTTGTCTCGCTTGTTGACAACTTATGTTCATGTTCTCGCTAGCTAACTCGTGTTGTTGTCTTACCAATATCGACACCATAGCACGCTGTGCAGGGCTCTGTGTAACCGTGCCGTTTCGGGGAGTGTAGGGTTGGTATCTTCTTTCTTAGCCGTTTCAGGAATGGTGTCAGGTGTTGTGTGGTTTCTACTAAGACACGGGCTTCGCTTTAGCTTTCAGGCGGGTTTGTATTGGTGGTCTGGTAGTGGCCAGATGGGAGGTGGCGGAAGGACATTGCATTTGGCATTGGCCGGTGCAACGAGTTTCCAATGCATTTCATGTTCAGCCTTGTACTGTTAAGCTGGGGCCCTAATTGGCTTAACTCCTCTGATACTATGACTCTGTATTGTGTATCATATGCATACTTTAGGGTAAACAGTGTATTTCAGTCATGCTATGTACTTGCATGTATGATTATGCCCTTGAAGATCAGTGGTCAAGGTGGCTCAGGACCTGTCTGCCACTAAGGGTAGTTGTTGGCAGAGGTGGCTCACGGAATACCATGAAATACTACAGGAAGTAGTTTGGTTCACCTGTGGCGGGAGCTGGCTGCAGCTCCGAGTATAAAAGGGTCCTGCAGCGCGTTTAGACTTCATTCTATGAGCTAGTCCCTAACCAGCAACAACCTCCTAGTAGTAAGCCATTCTGCTACAACCTAACCTAGAGCATTCTTGAACCACTGACTACATCTTCATAAGGACAGACCGCGTGACATTGGAATAAACCCTGAATTCAATTGTCCTTCTGGCTTCTTCCTTGTACTGGGTTAAGTGGGGTCACATACGTGGTTCATCGGCCGTCCATTTTTCATCAAGGCTCCATAGCCTAAGTGATGCAACTGGCCGTCTTGTCATCTTATGAATCCAAAGACCATCCATTTTCACCTTGGACCCCTACCTTCTACCACGAGTTTACAAACAACTAAAAACAGCCAAATGGCTAGATAGTTAGTTTGTGAGCCAGGAATGTGGAATGGAGAAGCAGATGGGGTTCCACATGCCAAGATGACTTGCCAAGAGTAGAGATGTACCGATGTTGGCATCGGACATCGGAATTCGGCCTTTTTTGGCTGCATCGGTCATCGGAACATCGGCATCGGCTTAAGGCAGCAGATGTTACAACATCGGATATCCACAAATTTGTAAATAATTTTGTGACAGATGTGTTTACAACTCATTTTTGGGAGCTAAATTTTAGGCCTACAGAAAATGAGAAGGTTCCGTACACAGGAGTCCTCTTATCCCAGCACCCACACAGGACCAGTAACATGAGGCGTGAAAGGAAACTACATGTGAATCACATGACTGGCCCCTGCGACCACCAAGTGGTCCCAATAAAACGGCCATCAATTTGAGCAAAATTGTGTCCTAGAGACATGGAGAAGTATTCAAGGAAACCCTATTCTCTATGCCGGGAAACAACTATAAGTAACAGGTACTATGGCCCCTCCGTGACAGGTACTATGGCAAAAATCCACAACAAAAACAACCAAAAAATGTACAAGGTTATGCAAGATCAACATTAATTAAGTCTTAATTAATTATACTTAAGTGGGAGCATTCCAGTGCATCATGGGAAGCCCTCAGAGATGCAGTAAATTGTTTAGCTGATTGTAGAAGCACTAAATCAGCAGGTAACCAGCAAGGGGGAGGTCATGAAGTTTTCGACCCTCTCGAGGGGGGGGGGGTGATACATTTTTCAGGGCCCATGAAGAGTGGGTGGGGGAGCAGTCAAAAACACACTGACCAACTGGATGAAAGTCATTTTAGAAACTTTCAGCAGTCAAAAATTCTCAAAATGCTGCAGCTTCTAAAGACCCCCTCATGATGCCATTGTTACAAGGTTTTGAAGCTATTAGTACCATTTCGGCAAATATAGTTTTTACAAAAAAAATTTTGTAGAAAAGCATTGGCACTGTTTCTTAAAGGGCAATTACATCCATTTTGACATGCATCTTTGACTCTTGGATCACCTACACAAAAACTAAACACAAGAATTGCGGTAAGAATATGTTATGTACGTCCGATATAACAGTTTAATTATTGCATCACCAAAACACGATACGGAGGTCGCCATCGTTTTGCTGGAACGCGCAGAAATTAATGCAGACAGACGGATCTCTTCGATTTCGACTCGCAGCCGATTGAGATAGTTGTATTGACTGTGAGGAGCTCAAGCGTCTGACGGCCTTAGATGGCCACTACACTGCCGGCCAGCTAAGGCCATCAGACGCTTGAGCTCCTCAGTCAATACAGCTATCACAATCGGCTGCGAGTCGAAATCGAAAAGTGACATCTGTCGGCATTAATTTCTGATCGTTCCAGCAAAACAATGGCGATCTCCGTGTCGTGTTTTGGTGATGCAGTAATTAAATTGTTATATTGGACGTAAGTAACGTATTCTTACCGCAATTCTTGTGTTTAGTTATTGTGTAAGTGATCCAAAAGTCAAACATGCATGTCAAAATGGTTGTAATTGCCCTTTAACTTCTTCAGTCTTACAGGTGCTATGTTACGGCTGTGGCATACAAGTAAACAGTGTGTTCATCACAGTTACTGTATGAATCACAACAGGAGTTGGGTGTAAGGAACATTTTACAGAAAATTTTAAATCCAACATATGTTTTCATTAAAAACGAGACACTGTCAGTGTGGAGAGCTACTAAGTCGTTGTGGAGTTTTGACTACATTGGTCATCTGCAGACAGTCTCATTGGGTATACGAAAAGACTTTTGTATGGGAGAGGGGTAGGATCACATTATTTTTGGACCTCGAGAGGGGGGCGGTCCAGATTTTTTTCAGGGTTTTTAAGGGGGAAATCATCGAAAATTGGGTGGTCATAGTTTCATTTCCTCCGCCCAGCCCCCACCCTCTCCTCCCAGGGTTATAAATAATGACCAGCCCCTTATAACGGGATATAATAAAACTTATGAAAATAACATGGTCGAAAATGAGTGTGGGGGGAGGGGGGGGTGGGGGGTGACAACCCAACCACTAGTAAAAGTCGGCAAATGAGAGTAGTACCAGGGGTTGGGGCATTTGATATCATGGGGTAACTCCTCACTGGACAGGGGGGGATAGGCACCACTGAGAATCTTAAACTCTAGGATTTTCGACGTAGCGAGATCGATGCTTGAGACGAACTACTTCCAATGTGAGATGGATGGGAGCTGTGTGTAAGTCGCCCCATTCTTTGCAGCAAGTATTCTGCTCTGATGCAGCAGTTGACGGTGTCCTGTTTTGGTGGGCGACCGTTTGTGACTTCGCTAACCCTAAAAGCATTCTTTTGAACACCTCTTTTACTCTAAGTTAAACTTTGGATGAATAACTAAAATTTCGTTAGTTACATCAACGTTAGATTTCAAACGGAGCCGCGGGATAATCTTATCTCTTCAGTACCCTTATTTTTTAGGCCTTATTTACAATCAAATCTTGATTGAAGCAATAAACTGTGAGCAATTGACCGTGACGAGACCCATTAAGTATTAACAGGTTCACCAAATGTTTAAAAACTTGTCAAACTTGCTGCTCTTACCATTAACATTAAAATTGTCGGGCGAGTGGTAATCTAAAGCCAAAAGTTTCCTTCTAAACATTGTGCTGCAGCAATCGCGTGTACCGGACCGGACAAGTCCTGTCATTCGACTGGGTGACCAAAGTCATCAGACCCAGAAGCAAGTTAATATGAGAAAAAGCTGTTAATATCCCATCTGGCCTTGCTTAAAAGCCGACACATCAGGGATGAGCCGTCAGTGACAGCCCTCTGGAAACAAGCTTCTAGTCGATTTTTCGAGCGATTATGATTTCTGGCCGGCCAAGTTTTTTCATAAGGTTTCTGATGTTATCTGTTTAGCCGCAGCGAGCGCGGCAGCGCATGCGAGGCACGTAATTTGGAAAACAAATTTCTTGTCTCGCTCGAGGAATCGACTGTGTTCAACTCTGGCGCATGTTTCCAGAGGGTTATCGCTAACGGCTAGTCATCAGGGGGCACAAAATAATTTGGTGGAATCAAGAATTTATAGATGGAATGAATCGCCAAGGAAGTATTTTTGTGGTAGGGGATTCACGGGAAAGTGTGGGGGGGGGAGGAGAGTTAGGATGCGATCTACGGGATCTGCTAGGAAGGAGAGTAATATATCTCGGGAGCATGTTTCGGGACAGAGAATACTGATAGCTTGAAAAGAGAAGAGTCGGGTCGTTGCCGACGTGATCGTTCCGTGGCTACGTCTACGAAAGCGCTGTACTAGTGGCTAGCACAATTAAATAGCGGCTATTTAAATTTACGTTTTCTCTTAGTCCAAAACTGCATCAAAGCGCTTCATTTCTCCTCATACAACCAACAGTCTGATCTTGCCTCATAAGGCCAGCAGCCTTTCACGGCAGCTTTCTGTCAGTAGACGGTGGCGCTAAGGGAACGGCTTTAGTATCCAACGTTCAGTGTCTCCGTCGGGTGGGGTAGAGAAGGCGGTTAGATGGCTTCTAGGGTGGTGAGAGTGGGCGGCAGTGCCGCAGCAAGAGGGGGGCGAATGGGGCGGCCGCCCCGGGCGCCGAAAACGTTGCCTTCCCTTCCATCCAAACACAAAAATTGAAAAAAAAGTTGAATTCATAACAAAAGGCGAAATCTAACCTAAATACAATTGGCCTTGAAAAATTTATTTGTGTGTTGCAGCAGTAGTTTATGACCGAGGTACCCTCTGACTGGCAAGAAAACTCACTAGAACAAATACTTGATTTCAGGCCTGGTATTTAGTCCTTGTTTATATAAAAATGTTAAAACATTAAAAAACGAGGGAGCTGCCACAAATTGTGGATCGCACACAGCCACCATGTTGGAAAATTATCCAATATGGCAGCTGTATGAAGTACACAATTTGCAACAGCGTCCACCTTTTTTAATGTTTTAATATTTTTCTTCTGAACATACCCCAAACTCCGGGCCGAAAATTAAATAGTTGTTGCCAAATTCATGGTCTTGTTAGTCAGAGGGTACGTCTATCATAAAGTAAATATATATATATATATAAAAGGCTTGGGTGGCACTGATCAAAATCATCCAGTGTGTGTGTGCATAACAATCAGTAACAAACGTTTGTGTGTGCGTTACAATGTTTGTGCCCTGTAACAATCAGAAAGAGCTTTCTAAAATGGTTGAGAAACAATCAATGTCTGCACGATCGTTGCTGAGTTTATCCATGGACTTATATACTATCACACTACGAGTGGGCTTCCAGCTCCATGGTTTATCACAGTTAGTGTCAGAACGGACAAACAGTCAATTCAGTAACACAACAGCAGCGTCCTCCATTGCAAAAAGACATTTACTTCCCTACGAAAACTAAACAACAGGGGTTCAAAGGGAGGGGGAGCGGCGATGGGGGTGGGGATATTCACACCACACAATGGGGGAATTCGGGGGGGGGACCCAGTGGAGAGGAGAAAGGGCTACCACTGAGTAGATGCATGGGGGGAAATCTGACCATGTACCGGGAGAATGTGCTGAGAGGGGGCCGGGGGGAGGCAGGGAGGAGACAGATTGGGGGCCTCGAATTTAATTTCATTTCGTGCTACCCAGTAAAGTATTTCACTTACGTACGCGGGAACCGGCTAGACCGGTGGGTACAGCTAGTATAATTATAATGCTTCAAATGCAGACAAATATTTCTGTCTCATGCCCACCTACCTCACCCCTTCATGTTAACTGCGCGTGTTTTCAGAGTGTTGGCATTACCACTGACGCACCGTGATGGGGTCATTTCTGGGTAGATTTGTAAAGAGGCGAGTGGGAGGGGAGGTTAAAAATCTGATGTATAAGAGCGATAAAGCACGACGCTTAGAATTACTGCTCAAACGCCTTGCTCCGGCGCTAGTGGGTGGGGAAGGATTGTCTATTGGGTAAAGGGATTTGGAGGGGTGGTGGAGCAGCTGGGGAAGGGACTAGTAGTGGGGATGGAATTAGAAAGGATATCCAGATTTGGCCAACACCCTCTTTTGGCCTACTTGCAGGAAAGACATAGGAATCTTCAGATCCTCCTAGTAGTTGTCGTTTTATAAGGGGGGCCTTTCCTGGGATGAGAGGCCCACTTTCCATCGAGCATTGCAAGTTCTACCTCTTGGCATGATAGATTTCCAATTTGATCACAATCCAACTGAGAGATCAGTATAAAATCTCTACACTATGACTCCAGTTATAAAATTTCTAGCTTTTTAAGAAGCCTTAAATTGCCTTAATCCAATTGCAGTGCCCCTTGGGCATTTCTTCCCTTCGCCGAAGAAAAATGAGTGCCATATTTTGGCTGGTGACTTTTCCTTTAAGGCAATCGGTTCCCCTTCCTTCTCTCTCACTTTCCTTCACTTCCCTTTTCTTACTCCAACCCACCTTTCACCCAAGAAAAAAGTTCAGTAAAAATCTAAAAAAAATCAGCCCCCCCCCCAACAAATTATCCTTTAAGATATAGATGATGTTTTATAAAATTAACACAGAATCCAGAAATTACAGTCAAATATTAAAAGAAGCAAAAGCTTCCATAGGTAGGTCACATTAAGGTAAGCCTATGGCACTCCTGTCATTCCTCCAGATAAGGAAAATTGGAAATTAAGCCAACAGCGAAAATCATACACAAGAA